>OY293828.1:64259258-64424130 GCA_958507055.1 Crioceris asparagi
ACATATATTGAGGAGACATATATGAAAATTCAATGAAAGTTTGTAAATAATTTTCTTCCAAAAGCTTTTGTTCAATCGTTGGAGAAAAAAACAAGACCATAATGATGGAATTATCTTATTGTTCAAAGGCGAACACAATGAAAAACCATTTGGGTCATCTCTCTGTATCACATATAAAATTACGTATAAGTATCGAAACAAATGAAGAAAATATAGTTCAAAATATAATTTCAGAGTCAATCCAATGCAAATTGTTATGGTAGCAGTTGCACAGAGAAAATGGTAAACTCAAGGAGTGGTAGATGAAATACCAATAAAAAAAGAAGAAATTCCTCACAAGCCGAAAAATGTGAACGATATATTTGTTTGTTTTAGTTGTTTAGACATAGACAAAAAATGAAACTTGTCGAGCAAAATAGACAAAATGGCACGAAATACAGAAAACACAAGAGACCACATTAATATCAAATTTGGACATTGCTCACATGTCGAAAAATGTGGATGTTATATTTGTTTGCTTTAATATTGATTTAGATAGAAATGAAACTTGTCCAACAAAATAGACAAAATGTCGTTTGTAGGATGCAGAAAACACGAGAGAATCACATTAATATGAAATTTGTCTTAGATTCTATCATTATAAATAGATAAGCTGTTCTCCTCAACTGTTGTAATAACAATATGTCAAGAAGCTCTTGCTTATTACATTTTATATAAATAAAATAAGATATTAGTAAAATAGTGTTTTATTTAATATATAGTAAAAAAAGATCATTCATAAAAAGAAGTTACTTTGGAAAGCAAAGTTTTCAATTCTTGCAAGAGCCCACTGCTTGGACATTGTACTCCAAACATATTCCAATTAAATTCTCCTACTTGCACAAGTTTTCGTTGAAATTCGTTGTATTTGAAGTAAGTATTCTTCTTGAAGAAATATATATGTCCATCAATATAACGAAACGCTGAAGTTAAATTGCTTGGAATATCTGGAAACTCGTATCTAGTATTACCCATAAATTTTCGAGCTCCATTTTCATTATATTCTCGATAGTCGCTATTTGTCAATAAAATATAGATTTTTCCACTGTTTGTCTGAAACATAGCTTCTACTTCAACTCCTCTAGGTATATCATAAGCAATGGTTCTGATGCTACCAACGATGTTTAAATTTGGAAATTGACTAAAATAAACTTTCTTATTGCTTGCAACCATAAGATTACCATTCGAAATTTGAAAAGCTTGATTCACTTTGGTTATTCCAGTGTTAATTAAATAATCATGATATAGATTTTCAGATTGATGAATTTTATTGTCTTTTTTATTAGCATTTATATCTATTTTCCACAAGCGATTTTCAGAAATTACGTATAATTTATGGTTGGGGAATCCTGGTGAATATGCCAAAAACATTACGTCAGGATATTTCACATCACACAAGTTAAATGTAGAGCTAATATCTTCTGGAGAAGGTTGCTGCTGTGTTGTTTTGGGTGTTGTAGTAGGCCTCGGTTTGCCATATAACCTTTGAATTGCTAATTTATCATCTTCGTGTAGACTGTTTGCTGCATCTTGATAAAACGGGTACATTATTGCATGAGTATTTAGGCTGTGACTTATTCCTAGAGAATGTCCAATCTCATGTACCAGTACCATTAACAGATTTATCCCTCCATCACCAATCATGTTTCCATCATCATCAATATATTGCCAATTTTCATCAGCTTCTATATGAACTTCAACACAAGAAGCATAGGATGCAGGGGGAAACGCATGTCCTAAGACTACTCCTGGACCATCTAATGGATATGGACAGATCTCTTTACCCATGCATATGGTGCGATATTCGTGTTCTCTTTTGACAAATGCTACTAAAATATCTGGAGTGATGTTATTAACATGATCTCTCTTTATCATACTAGCAGTAGTAAGCATCTTAAATGTTAGTCCAGATGCATTTTGCCACATATTGAAAGCTTGTTGAACGACGTTTCGATATTTACCGACACCCTCGACCAAATACCAATGCAGAGTCGTTTTGTTCCATTTAGTTGAAACTACAAATTCATTATCGCTATAGTGACATCGTGGTTTTGATATTAACTCAATCGTTTCTGCATTAAGGCTGCCATCTATCGGTAAATTGTAATCTTCTTGAAACTTTGCTAGACTCTCCTCGAGAGATGTATTTGTATTATTTTGAATATAACCATACTTTTGCAAATATTTCTGTGCATCAGGTAGAGTTAGGTTCGATGACGCGATATGTACCAGCAATAGCAAGGAAACGATCACCTTCATTGTGAACTCGTTAATGATTGAATTATCAAGGTGATAATGAATATATTTTGGTGGAGATATGAAATAAAACAAAAAAAGTTTATTTCACAGTATATTAGCAGTCTATGTTAGATGTAGATTCAAATTCATTATCTAAAAAATTCTGTATAATATCTGAACTATAATAAAAGAGATATTCCCTTAAGGTATTAGTATACATACAATCGATTGAGGATGCTTCACAAAATCCATAAAGAAGGTCTAAAACACTCAAATTTACATTATCTAACCAATTTCTTACAATATTAAATAAATTTCGATAAAATTCGTTGAAATTGAGGCATTCCAACATAGCAAGTCAATTTGAAATCACATGCATCTGTACATTTAAAATGGCTGCAATGTCTTCTTCATATAGATTCATGCCGACATTGAACTTGGAAATATACAAGAGGTTCGTATAGGTACCATACTGATATTGAGTCACTTTCACAAAGTCTCCACATTTTGTTTCTATAGGATCAGCAGCATAATCTTCGTTGTCTTCGACATTTTGTTGTATTTCTTATAGCAAGGTGATGATTGAATCCCACTCGTAGGTGGAGAATGAAATTTCCCAAGGTGTAGACCTTCGCTTCAGAATAACGCATGCACTAAAGTCTCTTGTAGGACTCAGACCACATCGCACCTCGTAGTTACATGTTTGAGGTAGAGGAAATGACATTAAAAATAATGGTTTTTCGGTTTGAGCTTTAGTTTCGAACATGATTAAAGCTTTGTCATCAGCCTCATCATCATAGAGTTTGAGGAGCCTTTTAGATCGAACAAAGTTACTCAGCTGATTCAACGTAAAGACCATCTTTTATGATTGTAGATTGTTTATCACACATGTTATAATAATGAATTAATTTTATAATATCAGTATACAAGATGTGTCGGCATTGATTTAAATTAATATGTATATTTCTCATTACTGTGAAAAAGGTACAACTATCAAGAAAAATGAGGAAAGTAACTCAACAAATGACTGAAAATGACAAAAAAATGGTACAAATATCAAGAAAAATGAGACAAGTAACTACAAAATAGCTATGTGAGATCAGAAATATTACAGAAAGAAATGCAAAAATACATGAAATGAGAAAGAAAAATGGTACAAATATCAAGAAAAAATTATACAAGTAACTACAAAATAGCTATGTGAGATGTGAAAAATGACAGAAAAATGCAAAATACATGAAATGAGAGAGAAAAATGGTACAAATATCAAGCTGAGAAAAATACAAGACCTTGTATAATCAATGCTCTGAGGAAAGATGAAGCCATCAAGGTCAACGCAGTATTCGGAGGCGAGTTTGTAATCGTGAAAGGTGACCAAGTTCAAACGGAATATAAATATTTCACTACAGCCAATTCACCCATCTTCACCCACCTGGGGTGTAAATTTGTTAATGTTCACTCCTAAATTCATTACTCGCTTCAGTGCCCATCCACTATCTCTCTCTTGAAATTCTTCTAAGTCTTTGAAAATGAATTCATTACTCGCTTCAGTGCCCATCCACTATCTCTCTCTTGAAATTCTTCTAAGTCTTTGAAAATGAATTCAGGAGTGAACATTAACAAATTTACACCCCAGGTGGGTGAAGATGGGTGAATTGGCTGTAGTGAAATATTTATATTCCGTTTGAACTTGGTCACCTTTCACGATTACAAACTCGCCTCCGAATACTGCGTTGACCTTGATGGCTTCATCTTTCCTCAGAGCATTGATTATACAAGGTCTTGTATTTTTCTCAGCTTGATATTTGTACCATTTTTCTCTCTCATTTCATGTATTTTGCATTTTTCTGTCATTTTTCACATCTCACATAGCTATTTTGTAGTTACTTGTATAATTTTTTCTTGATATTTGTACCATTTTTCTTTCTCATTTCATGTATTTTTGCATTTCTTTCTGTAATATTTCTGATCTCACATAGCTATTTTGTAGTTACTTGTCTCATTTTTCTTGATATTTGTACCATTTTTTTGTCATTTTCAGTCATTTGTTGAGTTACTTTCCTCATTTTTCTTGATAGTTGTACCTTTTTCACAGTAATGAGAAATATACATATTAATTTAAATCAATGCCGACACATCTTGTATACTGATATTATAAAATTAATTCATTATTATAACATGTGTGATAAACAATCTACAATCATAAAAGATGGTCTTTACGTTGAATCAGCTGAGTAACTTTGTTCGATCTAAAAGGCTCCTCAAACTCTATGATGATGAGGCTGATGACAAAGCTTTAATCATGTTCGAAACTAAAGCTCAAACCGAAAAACCATTATTTTTAATGTCATTTCCTCTACCTCAAACATGTAACTACGAGGTGCGATGTGGTCTGAGTCCTACAAGAGACTTTAGTGCATGCGTTATTCTGAAGCGAAGGTCTACACCTTGGGAAATTTCATTCTCCACCTACGAGTGGGATTCAATCATCACCTTGCTATAAGAAATACAACAAAATGTCGAAGACAACGAAGATTATGCTGCTGATCCTATAGAAACAAAATGTGGAGACTTTGTGAAAGTGACTCAATATCAGTATGGTACCTATACGAACCTCTTGTATATTTCCAAGTTCAATGTCGGCATGAATCTATATGAAGAAGACATTGCAGCCATTTTAAATGTACAGATGCATGTGATTTCAAATTGACTTGCTATGTTGGAATGCCTCAATTTCAACGAATTTTATCGAAATTTATTTAATATTGTAAGAAATTGGTTAGATAATGTAAATTTGAGTGTTTTAGACCTTCTTTATGGATTTTGTGAAGCATCCTCAATCGATTGTATGTATACTAATACCTTAAGGGAATATCTCTTTTATTATAGTTCAGATATTATACAGAATTTTTTAGATAATGAATTTGAATCTACATCTAACATAGACTGCTAATATACTGTGAAATAAACTTTTTTTGTTTTATTTCATATCTCCACCAAAATATATTCATTATCACCTTGATAATTCAATCATTAACGAGTTCACAATGAAGGTGATCGTTTCCTTGCTATTGCTGGTACATATCGCGTCATCGAACCTAACTCTACCTGATGCACAGAAATATTTGCAAAAGTATGGTTATATTCAAAATAATACAAATACATCTCTCGAGGAGAGTCTAGCAAAGTTTCAAGAAGATTACAATTTACCGATAGATGGCAGCCTTAATGCAGAAACGATTGAGTTAATATCAAAACCACGATGTCACTATAGCGATAATGAATTTGTAGTTTCAACTAAATGGAACAAAACGACTCTGCATTGGTATTTGGTCGAGGGTGTCGGTAAATATCGAAACGTCGTTCAACAAGCTTTCAATATGTGGCAAAATGCATCTGGACTAACATTTAAGATGCTTACTACTGCTAGTATGATAAAGAGAGATCATGTTAATAACATCACTCCAGATATTTTAGTAGCATTTGTCAAAAGAGAACACGAATATCGCACCATATGCATGGGTAAAGAGATCTGTCCATATCCATTAGATGGTCCAGGAGTAGTCTTAGGACATGCGTTTCCCCCTGCATCCTATGCTTCTTGTGTTGAAGTTCATATAGAAGCTGATGAAAATTGGCAATATATTGATGATGATGGAAACATGATTGGTGATGGAGGGATAAATCTGTTAATGGTACTGGTACATGAGATTGGACATTCTCTAGGAATAAGTCACAGCCTAAATACTCATGCAATAATGTACCCGTTTTATCAAGATGCAGCAAACAGTCTACACGAAGATGATAAATTAGCAATTCAAAGGTTATATGGCAAACCGAGGCCTACTACAACACCCAAAACAACACAGCAGCAACCTTCTCCAGAAGATATTAGCTCTACATTTAACTTGTGTGATGTGAAATATCCTGACGTAATGTTTTTGGCATATTCACCAGGATTCCCCAACCATAAATTATACGTAATTTCTGAAAATCGCTTGTGGAAAATAGATATAAATGCTAATAAAAAAGACAATAAAATTCATCAATCTGAAAATCTATATCATGATTATTTAATTAACACTGGAATAACCAAAGTGAATCAAGCTTTTCAAATTTCGAATGGTAATCTTATGGTTGCAAGCAATAAGAAAGTTTATTTTAGTCAATTTCCAAATTTAAACATCGTTGGTAGCATCAGAACCATTGCTTATGATATACCTAGAGGAGTTGAAGTAGAAGCTATGTTTCAGACAAACAGTGGAAAAATCTATATTTTATTGACAAATAGCGACTATCGAGAATATAATGAAAATGGAGCTCGAAAATTTATGGGTAATACTAGATACGAGTTTCCAGATATTCCAAGCAATTTAACTTCAGCGTTTCGTTATATTGATGGACATATATATTTCTTCAAGAAGAATACTTACTTCAAATACAACGAATTTCAACGAAAACTTGTGCAAGTAGGAGAATTTAATTGGAATATGTTTGGAGTACAATGTCCAAGCAGTGGGCTCTTGCAAGAATTGAAAACTTTGCTTTCCAAAGTAACTTCTTTTTATGAATGATCTTTTTTTACTATATATTAAATAAAACACTATTTTACTAATATCTTATTTTATTTATATAAAATGTAATAAGCAAGAGCTTCTTGACATATTGTTATTACAACAGTTGAGGAGAACAGCTTATCTATTTATAATGATAGAATCTAAGACAAATTTCATATTAATGTGATTCTCTCGTGTTTTCTGCATCCTACAAACGACATTTTGTCTATTTTGTTGGACAAGTTTCATTTCTATCTAAATCAATATTAAAGCAAACAAATATAACATCCACATTTTTCGACATGTGAGCAATGTCCAAATTTGATATTAATGTGGTCTCTTGTGTTTTCTGTATTTCGTGCCATTTTGTCTATTTTGCTCGACAAGTTTCATTTTTTGTCTATGTCTAAACAACTAAAACAAACAAATATATCGTTCACATTTTTCGGCTTGTGAGGAATTTCTTCTTTTTTTATTGGTATTTCATCTACCACTCCTTGAGTTTACCATTTTCTCTGTGCAACTGCTACCATAACAATTTGCATTGGATTGACTCTGAAATTATATTTTGAACTATATTTTCTTCATTTGTTTCGATACTTATACGTAATTTTATATGTGATACAGAGAGATGACCCAAATGGTTTTTCATTGTGTTCGCCTTTGAACAATAAGATAATTCCATCATTATGGTCTTGTTTTTTTCTCCAACGATTGAACAAAAGCTTTTGGAAGAAAATTATTTACAAACTTTCATTGAATTTTCATATATGTCTCCTCAATATATGTTGGGTTCATCAATTGGAAGAGCTTTCTAAGAATTGTATCTACATTACATCAGATCTGTCTGGTTCAAAAAGTACTGAGGAAACAAGAAGAAAAATTTATGTCAAACGACAGACATTGAAAAGCAAACACAACAGCTGAGTTGAGGTGAATAATGCACATCCTTCTGACGTATATGATGTTGTTTTACAAGAAAATCATCTTTTCTCCAGACGGATTTGAAGAATTTCTGATACAAAACTCAAAATTTCATTGAACAAAACAAGTATGTATGTGTTGAATTAACCAACTTTTGTGAAAACGATGCCATTTGGTTGAATTTTTGGTGTGAAAAGGAGATGCATCATTTCACCACCAAGTTTGAAAAATATCAAATTATTTGAGATGTGAAGAGGTGATTAAAACTGATTCTAATGCTTTATACAATATGTTATTTGATTTAAACAATAAAGAAAATTGAATGAAACACGAGTTATTTTTTTTTTGTATGGATTCAAAGATGTATCCGTCAGAAATATTTTTCGAGACAACAAATAACATTCAATCTTATATTACGAAAATCAATTGGAATTTTTAAAAGATATTAAAAATACGACTCAACAGATGGATCAAAAACGTTTATAAGAAGGAACAAATCACAACCACGATGCATGTGCCAGCATTATTTTACAAGGTTATTAATAAATTATATTGGGTGGTGGTCTTCTTTTTCAACGTTTCTTGTCATCAATTTTTGATTTTTTCTTTGTTCTGACAAAATTAGCAATTGTCCTCGCATAGATGAAAAACGTTGAAAGTTAAACAATGTGTATAATGAGCGACACAATTTACATGTTTTCATATTGCTTTTCATTTTCATACTTCCAGACTGCTTTTTTGTTAATACTATGTTGTCATTAAATGACTTACTTCTTAATAAATTCTATTGGATGTCTCTCCCAGACTTGTGTTTGAAAGATTTTGCACTTCAACTGATATGTAATGTACTTTATTTTTGATATAAGTGCTTCTTTACGAGCTCTCTTTTTTTTAATGTGACATACTTTGTTTCTTGAGAAACCTGCAATTCCACCTTCATTTTCATGTAAAGTCTGAGGGAATCATTGAAAATATTTTGAGACACTTCCTGCTCTTCCATTCATCACGCATTTGCAGCCATGTTTAATTCTCGCTCTTATCTTTCAAACGGATCTCCCCGCTTGTAGTGCGTTCTCACTTTCCTCGTTTCTTCTGTTCCTGGTTACGACGCTCGGCCACTGAATAAAATATTTTCTTTTCACGTTTTGAATTCAGTTGTGTGGTTTTTTTCTAAGTTCTAATTTTTCAGATATACTCTTCATTATTTCCAACTATATGACTAAAAAAGTTTGATTTTCTCTACACCATCATTTAATCAGAACAACATTTTTTCCAATATGTTACATCGTTTTATCAACTGAACGGTCAGCTTGAGATATTTTTAATTTTTCAATAAATTTGCAAACATTAATGATTGTTGAATGATTGTTGATGAAGCTGACACTCCCATCTTGATACCGTTTAGAAAATGGGAATTTCACATGTTGCCTGCTCTCACTACAGGAGCCACCAACGAAATTTGGTCGGTGAAAACTTCATCATTTTTAGAAAGTCCTCGCTATGTCATCGTTTGTTTCCAGAGCAACCACGAAAAGAACCAAGTGAATAACGATCCTACGAAATTTAATTATGCAAACATTATGAATATCACCTTGACGCTGAACGGAGACAGCTATCCAAAGGAGAAGATGCATTTGGACTTTGAAAAGGGGGATTTTACCGAAGCTTACTTCAACTACACTCAATTTAGAAAAAGCTACAAACACTCTTATCTGCATACGCCGCTCCTAAGTTACTCTGAATTTGCAAATAAACCTCTATTTGTCATCGATTGTTCTCACCGAGATGAAAGCGTGAAAAGTTCAAGTGTTGATGTCAAGCTTGAAATAGAAGCGTCTAAAGGTTTTCCAGCAAATACTTGTGTCTATTGCATCATCATTCACGATAACATAATTGAACAACATCCTCTCAGTGAAATTATAAAGAGATGGAACTAGGATGACCACTGTCCTCAGTTTAAGTTCAACCATCGTCGAGGAGAGATGAGAATAGCGTTCGTAGACATTCAAGGTTTCAATGTGGAGTGCCAATTCCACCCCAAAGAAATTGCCTTAAGGATTGGACGTCGATGTAGTAATTATTTGCTATCACCACCAATACCGTTCTCATCGCTAAGCAAAGCAGACCGATATGGCGTTTGTTATTTGGAGAAGAATGTACATAACCTCAAATATTCTTCCGGCTTTATACCATACGAATCGCTGGATGATATTCTGAAGGAAAAACTCAACGAAATTGATATCATCTATGTGCGAGGACATCAGAAGAAGCAATTTTTGGATGATAAACTTCAATCTTTCTACGGAGAGCAAGCTAGTAGAGTCGTGAATTTGGAGGAATTTGATGACTCATGGCACACTGTTCCAGCGTTCAACAACAGCGAATTTACATCATGTATGCACCACACACGTAGCAGTCAATTCTATAATTGTAGTCTTAGAAATGTTGATGAATTGTATAAATGGTTTTGTAATACTTTACCTTTATGAGCAATAGAGAGATTTAAAAAAATGTTTTTTATTTGGGGAGAAGGGGTGTAGACAAGAAACAAGTTTTTTTGTCTGACAGCAGTTTCAGTCTGAGAGTCATAGAGTTACGATGATGTTGAAAGAAAGGTTGGAGCAACACATTCGACGTTTGGAAGAATTAAAAAATATTCTAAACTTTTTTGAGGAAAAACGTTAGGTGTTTACATTGTTCAATGATATGACTATCAATCCTACCACCCAATTCAGTGAAAAAGATTGGAATCAGAAGGTTTTCAAAAATCCTACACGTTTTCGTCAACGCAATGAGATGCCATCAAGAAGAATCACTCCGTACTCTATCTAAAAATTTTGTTTGATAAAATCATTTATTAAATAAAGCAAATTTTAAGTATAATGTTGTTTTATTCAGAAAATCTCTTTTATACAATATTAAACATAACACATTTTATTTCACTCCTGATTTCTTGTTTAAGCACGTTTAATGATGCTGTTGTGTCGAATAAGCATAATTTGCAATTCAACTCGTATATTCTTTACGAAAATCAAATCTTGGCCGATTTAAACGAATCAAAAACTGAATCGCCATCAAATTTTCGGCAGAAGACGATTTTGGGAGTTGTTTGCTTGAAACGATGAGGGTTGTCCGAGCGCACACACCCATACGGCTTATCGCCCTTGCTCACGTCGAAGCGGTGTCGACATCGATGTTAACACATCGACAACATTTCAATTTATGAGCTGTCGTGTTATCTGATGTAAGTGCGCACGCGCTGCCATCCAACATACATTCTTTGATTTCTCACATTTACACAGGTATAAAGCAAATTTTATAAATATATAATAAATACAATATTAAACATAACACATTTTCTTTCACTCCTGATTTCTTTTTTAAGCACTTTTAATGATGCTGTTGTGTCGAATAAGCATAATTTGCAATTTAACTCGTATATTCTATACGAAAATCAAATCTTGGCCGATTTAAACGAATCAAAAACTGAATCGCCATCAAATTTTCGGCAGAAGACGATTTTGGGAGTCGTTTGCTTGAAACGGGAAGGGTTTTCCGAGCGCGCAGACCCAAACGGCTTATCGCCCATGCTCACGTCGAAGCGGTGTTAACACATCGACATTCCAATTTATGAGCTCGCGGCTTATCTGATGTAAGTGCGCACGCGCCGTCATCCAACATACATTCTTTGATTTCTCACATTTACACAGGTATAAAGCAAATTTTATAAATACAATATTAAACATAACACATTTTCTTTCACTCCTAATTTCTTAAGCACTTTTAATGATGCTGTTGTGTCGAAAAAGTATAATTTGCAATTTAACTCGTATATTCTATACGAAAATCAAATCTTGGCCGATTTAAACGAATCAAAAACTGAATCGCCATCAAATTTTCGGCAGAAGACGATTTTGGGAGTCGTTTGCTTGAAACGATGAGGGCTGTCCGAGCGCGCAGACCCAAACGGCTTATCGCCCATGCTTACGTCGAAGCGGTGTTAACACATCGACATTCCAATTTATGAGCTCGCGGCTTATCTCCTATCACCGCAATGCAAAATATATACATCGCTTTCTCACATTCATGGGTAACCGAGATGGCAGGCTTGGAAAACGCTTAGACTGTTAACGTGTTGGTGTGTGTGGTTGTGGGTTCGATCCCGCGCAATGGTGAACTTTTTTTCCTCAACAATAAAATAATTAATCCCTAATGGCGGTCATGAAAAGTAGGAATCTAAATACAGTAACTCCCCTCTCCGCTAGATGGCGCTCATGAATTGTAGGAATCTAAATGCAGTAACTTATCCCCTCTCCGCTAGATGGCGCTCATGAAATGTAGGAATCTAACATTTGAAACCCCGTTGGAAAAATACTCTGTGTTCCGTGTCACATCTGTCACTGTGTTCCGTGTCACTGTCAATATGCTGTTCTCAGTTTGTGTTCTGTGGTAATACTCTGTGTTCCGTGTCACATCTGTCACTGTGTTCCGTGTCACTGTCAATATGCTGTTCTCAGTTTGTGTTCTGTGGTTGACAGGTCACTTCCGATCCAGAACTCTCCTAGCTTATCTACTAATATGATATCTATCTAATATATCTAACAGGCAACAGAAATTATTATCAGTAACAAAACTTTTCTTCGTATTCTCAAACTTCAGTGATCTATAAATTCCAAACTATAGATATACTTCTAACAAGACGAGATGCCATCATGACCTTATCGCGGCACTTTATAACTTTCTCAACTACTTCATTGCATAGATGACTCCTTCATTATGGTTATTATCAACATTTTCCAACTTGAGTTCAAGCAGGACGCAAATTCAGTGATATCGGTTCGAACAGGTATTATCAAGAAAGTTAATTACTTATTATAAATTTGGATGAGCTGCTGTGATAGCTGGAAATATTTGTTCTTGTAGAGCTATATGTAATGGATGATTTATCAGAACAGTATTTTGAAACATAACTTATAAAAGTGTGTGTGCCATTATTTTTCATTTAATCCAAAAGAAGCATCGAAGGCATATATTTTTACTTTTCTACCTCAAGGAAAGTATTATAATGGTGTCAATTTGTCAATTTTCAACAGATGCTTACGTTTTTGGGACCCCAAGTTCAAAAAACCTATTCTCATTCATTGAGCTATCTGTCTGCCTATCTGTCTGTGCCAAAATGATATCGGAAATGTAGAAGTCGATATAGTCGTTGCTTTCTTTTTTATATTTAGGGTAGGTATTATCTTTCAAGCAAGAGTTGCGAGAGAATAGCCAAAAAAGCTTTTTGCTCAAGAATTTAGAGCGGAAAAGTGTACAAAGTGGGTATGCTATTTCTGACAATGTTGCAAACATGTTATAAAATAAAAACTTACTGGTTTAGTGCTGCTAGGTATATCTCAACAAAAATCGTCTAAGAGAATCTTCTTGAAGCCCTTTACCATCATTTCATATTGCATCCCTGAGAAAAAGCAGAATTAAGAAATTATGCTCACAAGCTCACATATACTGTTTATTTGTCAAACTGTTTATTCATATTCTTGCTGTAGATACACGGTTCTATTTACGACAAAATTAAATATGATTTTTTTGGCTGCCTTGTCACGCTAAAAAAAATACGTGGTCGCACGACTAGATCAGAAGATTTTTATATTCGTTGGAATTTGATTGAGAGCGATAAAGAAATCCTGTGGGTGGACACCAGATTTTTTTAATATGATCTGACGTGATCTGGTCTGCTCACATAATGAAATTTCCTGATACTCCCTACAAACTGAACCCTTTATGAAAATCTTCCAATTTGCTAGTGTGATGTGATGATACATGAATATACTCGAACTCGTGCCTTCGAGTATGATCGAGAGAATGAAACAGTGTACCTACATCATACGTGTGTTGATGTCTTGTTGATCAACAAAGTTGAGGAACCTGGTTCATGAACATGTTTAACTGTGTATGAGGCCCTTAAGAGATCTGCTGAAAGCCGAACACAAAAAATATTATTACGTGCAAAGCCAATAGGAACGGTAGGAGTGTAATAAAAATATCTAAAATATGACCAATTTTAATGAATATTGCATAATTATAATTTCTTAGACCTATCACTTCACAAACCGTCCTACCACTTCTTCCTTCTTTACAGACACTAAGTCGAGTGATATCGTAAGCATTATTTAGTTAAGTGTTTCAATACAAATTAAAAACAGAAACAAATATATAGTCGAATTGTAACCTCTTCCTTTTGGGAAATCATACCAAAATATTACATGGTTACTACCAGATATATAAATCCTGTAGTATGAAGGCGACCCTCCACAAAATGAACTTCACAGTAGCCGAAAACTACAAAATGAATGAGGATAATCAACCATAAGGATATTAGGCATGCTAATTTGGTATTCTGTTTTTAAACCAACCATTCGAGATGTATTAGATAGGTATCTAACTAATCAAA
Organism: Crioceris asparagi; assembly: GCA_958507055.1. NCBI lineage: Eukaryota > Metazoa > Arthropoda > Insecta > Coleoptera > Chrysomelidae > Crioceris > Crioceris asparagi. The sequence continues at coordinate 64,273,467 of OY293828.1, forward strand.
CATCACGGTGTAAGAGGTCATAGTATTGAAATTCCATGAATAAGATATATTGATGACTTTGTGTGATGGTTTGTGTGAGTGAATGATATTATAAACAAAGGGAACGAATTTTTCTGACATGTAAGACTACCTGTATCACTACTTCTGGTTCCTGTCATGAGATTTTTTATTAACCGATGACAGTCCTGTTATCAGAGCCTCTCCCACAAACTTTTAAACCAAACCGCTAGGTAACGCGCCAACAAAATTTAACATTGAGTGTCCATTCTATCCGTGTTATGTTAGGACGCAGTCTAGGTACATACTCAATATTTTTATAACCATATACAAAACAAAAATGATATAGAAATAATAATATAGCCAGAGAAAAAAATATAAATAAAATTATAGATCAGTCCTTAAGAAACAAAAAAAATGTTCGTAAGCTTATCCTTAAAATGTTTTTCTAACACCTCATTATGTTTGGGTAGTTAGAAAGCAGCACTTTTACCTTAACTTAATATTTCACATAACCATAAAGTAAAAGTAATACAGACTAGAGAGAAATGAAGAAACATAAATCAGGCATTAGCAGAAAAATAAAATACAAAGAAAAAAATAAATGCTCATTGTTGCAATTGAATTTATACCAAAGGGATTTCATGTTCTGATTAAAAATTAAAAGTTTGCAACATAATTCTCTTTACCTTTTTTTATATAAAAATAATGATTAAATTATCTTATTGAGTCAACTATTGCGAGTAGCTCCTATTCTAATGTACTAAAATTATTTTCAGCATTGCTTAATTCTTACGAGTAAAATGCAGTAGAATAGATTAAATTATAGTCTTTCTTTCTTCGGTAAGAACCGAGCCTATTACGACATTGTTTAAAAGTTTTAAAGATTTCGTGGAATGAGGATAAGCCACAGGTAAATTTACAATCAATTCTACTCAATTTCTCAAAAGAAGAGTTATATTCTAGAATTGGTATTGCCATTATATAGCTCCCATTTTTGACCGACGAAGCCCGACAATTCGGCTGTCAGCATTTTTTTATTTGTTTGTTCGCGCCTCTTATATAGTAAAAATACTCCGATTTGGATGATTTTTGATTCATTTGAAAGAAGAGGCTTGAGAAATGGTCCCATATTCATAAAAAACGCAAATCCGAAATCTCCTTTTCTCCGAAAAAATTTCTCAAAAATCGAAAATATGACGTGATATAATTAAAGATAGGACAATATCCGGAAACGTTTAAATTTAACATTTTTCCAAATGAGTTACGGTTTTCGAGTTAGAGGCATGTTAAATTCTCAAATATGTGCATTTTTCCTCTATAGAGAGGGCAATTTCTTTCGAAAATTCTTCAGGGCCGAAAGTTTTTATTGAAATAAAATACATTTAGGAAATTTGATAGTTTTTATCTGAAACTCTCGTTGAAACATTATTGATAATGAAGGGAATATTTTAATTTCATAATTGAATTATATTGTAATCAATTCTAGCACCTAATTTTTTAAGAAAATTCGGATCAAAATATCATATTTTTCATGCTGATCGGCAGCTTTGAAATTGAATTATAGCATTGGGTACAGAATATTTTAGAAACTTTGTGAAACATTATTAAGTGATCAGTTCTTCTTTGAATTCTTGAATCTCTGTAACTTAGGAAATTCCAATATTTGTTTAAATCGGATAATACATATTTTCAAAGTAGGTATACAAAAAGTTCCTGCTAATGGTCATTTCGATAAATCTGAAAAAAATCAGAAAAAATATAGATTTGATACTTTACTATCGACTAACACTATTTTCCAACTTTCTCATAGAATTCGTTTTTAAAAGAGTTTGAGATCTTTGTCTGGAACTCAAACAAACATAACAACATGATCTAGATATTTGCTATGCCTTTTCTTTGACGTAATTAATAAATATCAAAAATATCAATCTTTTTAGTAAAATTGATAAGATATGAATACTTATATTAAAAACAAAATTAATATCTGCATGTTCAATATTATAATGATGTGATAATATAAAAGTGTTGAGTTTCTTATCAATATTGTTTAGTAAATAATGATAAGCTAATTGAATGATATATAGCTATATTAAAGAAAACATACAATATGCAAAAATATATTACAGAAACGAAACAAAATATATATGTATCATGTATTTCAATTTTAAACTAATGACCCATGTACAGAATTCTGAAAAACCATACCGTCTGGATGTTCGGCAGATGGTATTGAAAAGTCAGTTAATCCTTTTAATTGGTCAGCGTTAGATAGTATATTATTGATATTTTCATAATTTTTCTAGAATAATTATGTTTTTTTAGATGCTCTTGTGTGGATTCTTCGACAAGTATATCATCTAGGTACACTAAACATATCTTATTCATGATATCTCTGAGGACTTCGTTCATGGTGGGAGCGAATGTTGCGGGTGCGTTTCTGAGACCAAACGGGACCCAAAGAAACTTGTGTGGAAGAACTGGTTTTATATCGGTCATTTTCATCTATTTATATCAGATAATACCCAGATTTCAGATCCATTTTTGGAAAGATCATTGAGATACCTAAATTATCTAAGATGTGATGATGTTAAAAAGTGGAAGCTTATATGATATTTTCGTTGTTTCCTAAAGTCCACAACTATCCGCCCCTGATGTTAACCGACCGAAAAAAGGAGGTTCCATACTGTAATTTTTAGGGTTTCATAAAGTTTATCCCTTCGAATGCTAGGAAAAAAATGTTTTCAAGAATTTAAACTTTTTCTTTTAGATCTTGTAGAACATATGATTTCTTACAACATTTGTGTCAGAAAACTTCTTAAAAATCTAAGGGTTTTGTAGTTTTGTGCTTTGAGAAGGTCATTTCAGAAAGATCTGATAATAAGCAATCATGCGAGAGACAAGAATACTTTCTGCTCGAAATATTCACGTTATTTTCTCAACGACTGATAGGTAAAAATTAACATCACTTACGTCGCTTGAACTCATCATTTAAAAAAAATACTGATCAGATTGTTGTCAGTAGTGTTATCAAATAATTCTGACAACAACTGCGTTTTTAAAACTAGCGTTGCGTAGCAATGTCTGGCTTGCGAACTTTTTTTATTGGTTGAAAGCAAAAACGCTTTAGCGACAATTTTGTGTAGCACTCGCTCTGCGGCAAGTGTCAACTTTCGAATGTCATAAGACAGAAAATCCTAGGTACTACTTTCAAGTTCAGTCGTCGAAAACATAGTTTTCTTGTGGGAAATAGAATTATGGAAAAAATAATAATTTGTCATTTGGATTATTGAAATTTTTTAACGAAGAGAGAAAATGAACAACAGAAATATTCACGACAATGTGTACCTATAATTTCTCTTTATATTCACTTGCGTTTTCTTGCTGATAAAATTATTTTCTAGAAGAAATAGTTTCAACACTACCCAAGAGGTGTGTGACTTAGTGCTCATTTATAATGGAGGTAAGGCGTAAGATATGTGTAATGGATAAAGTTGAACACTGGAAAATAAGTGGGATCGTTCACAATAATTGAACGTTACACTTATGTGTTACGGTAGACCGTAAGATCTTACGGCCGAACGTTAGGCGGACATAAAGTTGGACAATGTTCAACTTTACGTGCGGCTTATGGGAAATTTAGAAACATTTTTAGGGGATTTGGATTTCTTGGGTTGAATTATTCGTCGGTTGGTAAGTATCGGTTTGTATTCTTGTATATTTAAAGAATCATTCTTCATCATGAAGTTTTAATTCTAGTATTAAACGTCGGTATACACCTTTCTTTTTTTGATACCTGTATACTGGACGCCCAATATCTTCCTTGTACTCTACGCATTGCTAATAACAAAACCAATAACTGCATTTCCAACTCCATGGCGTTAAAGTTAGTATACCTACACCAGAGAAAACCCCCAGATGAACTATAGCCGTCAAATTATTTCACGCATGCGTAGCAAAAAGTTTTTACATTCATTATAAATAGAAAAATGAAACGAAACTTTTTTGGAGATAAGTTTATATGAACGTTTCTTAATTATTCGTATCTGCTGAATATGTCGTTAAAGTTTCTCCACTATAATTCGGACCACCCTGTATATTAATTCAAGGTTATCCTGTACAAGTTATATTATGAATTCCTGAATATGAATTCAATTCCTACATAATCAAGATTTCAATGTGAAATTGTAGGTATCTCCCTAGCAGTTGACGTTATTCAATTGCGGAAGGGGTGTTTGCCCTAGCAGTAGTTGTTGTCGGCATTGTTAGACGTCCTAACGTAGTCTATTTATTTACTAGAAACAGATGATGTTATAGAATCATCTTGATTATGTAGCAATAATAAAAATAATAATAATATGACTGTTACAGTAGAATCTTGAATTAATCAATTCCAATTCCGGGTGTTTATATCCAACCGCTATACGTGTTCGATGCATCGCTCATATTGGTGTCCACGGTCAGTGGTACGCTGAAGATTCATACTTGTATGAGTGCAAAATTAGGATTGATTATCAAACAAGGCTCGATGCTCAGCGGCAAGCTGAAGATATGTAACAACCTTGAAATCATGATATTTGCACAGCTGTTGTTTGGTAAGCTGTGATATTTATTTGGGTGGCGGTGCTTTGTTTGGTAATCATTCTCTGATTGAACATTTATAGTGGTATGTACTATGCAATATTGTGACAATGTAAAATTGTAGGTATGAATGTTATTTACTGAGTTTGGAGCTAGATGGACAAGAAACAGGCTAGCTTTCTGGCCGATAAAAAACGTCTAACGCTGACAATAGCCATTATCAAACATTATCAGGGGTATCCAGGCTCAGATCTTGGCATGGTATTAGTTTACTTTTTTAGTTACTATGATAATAAGTAATGATGATATAAAACAATTAGTATCAAACTAAACTAGTATAGTTTGAATACCCATCGAATGGGGTTTTGTCATACCTTGTCTATATCTTTTTTTCGTTTGTAAAGTAGGTAAAATAAAATTTTAACGTCATAAACATATGTCGTCGATCAGATTAGCTGGTTGTTGTTTTGACGTTTGTTCTTGTTCTCTTTGACGTTTAATGTTAAACATTTCTTTTTGCAAGTGATTTAGCCCCTTTACAAATATGTCAGTGTAAGTGTTTTGGGGTAAGGAATTAAAATTTAATTTAAATTATTAACGCATGCGTAAAATGGCAGATGACGTCAGGAATCGTAACGAAACCCCACTCGATGGGTATTCAAACTATACTGAACTAAATTAATTATGGTTACGGCTGAATATAAAGTAAGAGAGGACCCACTATGGGCTGGCATCGGTAGCGATCAACGTCATGCTGACAAATAGCATTCGATTGTTCAAGGGTCTGACATTTTAATGAAAAAACATATGATGATATCGAGATCGATAACCACCACGCGTTGTGCTGTTAGAAGATTATCGAGAATGTTCGAAACAATTTTTATCTCGAAATCATCAGTAAGCTAGAGAATAATCAAGCCACTAATAGAGTCGTCGTTATTAGTCAGCGAGTCAGTGAGTGCATCTCAGACCCTGAAGGTGTGATTTAATAGTTTTTAATTGTAAAAACAATACAGAGGAAATAATCAAAGAAAGCTTGTAGATTTACTGCCAAAATATTATCCAGAATATACCTTATTAATAGATAATATCTGCCTTATCCAAATAAACTTCGAAGATTGTCAGCATTTTAATTCTAACAATAGATATGGAACTAACAAGTTATTACGCGAATATGTGCGTTATTTTAACATTACTCACGGTATGCTGCTCAGTACCTTTGAAAGAAGAAACCAAGGTGGGTTGTGTCAAATGTCATTCGATTGAGAAGAAACGAATTAACGTTCATCTAGTGCCCCATTCTCATGATGATGTCGGATGGCTCAAAACAGTTGAGCAATATTATTACGGACGTAAGGATACTATTTATATTTTTAGTAGTATTGTCAATTATTCTCTCGATAAACTAAAAAGATAGTATGCTTGTCTCAATTTATCATTATTAAGTGCACAACGAGGTTCAACAAGCTTCAGTGATGAACATCATCGACTCCGTCATAGACGCGTTAGCTGCAAATCCGGACAGAAGGTAAAACCTTTAACATTCCTGTAACACAATTAAACTTTTGTTAGATTAATAAAAAAATGTTAGGTTTATCCAAGTGGAAACAGCGTTTTTCTGGCAATGGTGGATAACCCAGAAGAACCAGAAGCGAAGAGACCAATTCAAAAGCCTCGTAGACAATGGACAGCTGGAGATGGTTAATGGTGCGTGGTCTATGAATGATGAAGCATGTTCAAATTATCAGTCAACGATCGACCAATTCACTTGGGGCTTAAGGTAGTTTCTCAGTTATTTAAGTCATCTCATTTCAATATTAGCTGGTAGTTCATTTTCTTATTATGTGCAAGAGCCCTCAATGATACTATCGGTGAATGCGCCATTCCGAGAGTTGGATGGCAGATAGACCCATTTGGCCATAGCAGAGAACACGCATCACTATTATCACAAATGGGCTACGATGGGGTGTTCTTTGCTAGACTGCATGATCAAGATCTGGAGGCTAGGAAATTGAGGAAATCTTTGAATCTGGTTTGGCAAGGAAGTGCTAATCTGGGTAAATACAGAAAAATCTAATATTTATCGTCTAAAAATATTGAACAGAGAAAATTCTATATTTTTTCTTATGGATTTTATTACAGACAAGAGCATCATCTTCACTGGTATTTTTCCTACTGGATCTTATAGCCCTCCAGATTCACAATGCTATGATGTGCTATGCAGTGATCGCATTATAGATGACCCTAAAAATGACAATTACAATTTGGATCAGCAGGTTTATGCATAATAAAATTATATCCAATCATGAAATAATTTTATCTAATTGTTTTGGCCTTCAGAGCAGCTCTGGTTTTATTGTATTATTCAGTGATCACTTCATTTATTTATACCTACCGAACCAAAATTATTTTCCAGATAAGCTATTTGAAAGATCAACTAAAGGAATGGGAACATTACTATCCAACCAACAATGTTCTTGTTACAATGGGTGATGATTTCCACTTCCAGAAGGCAGAGATCAACTATTCTAACATGGATAAACTCATAAAGTGGGTTCGATTATCGTTAAACAAAACAAGCAAAATATTAAAAAACGCAGTATTTTCTTAATTTTTTCAGTGCAATGAGAAATGATAAGGACTATAACGTATTCTACTCGACACCATCCTGTTTCATTAAAGCCGTTTATGATTCAAATCCAGTATTGGAGCTCTATACCGAAGACTTCTTTCCTTACAGACAAGATCCCGATATGTTCTGGACAGGATATTTCACATCGAGGCCCAATTCCAAAAGATTTGAAAGAATTGGTCATAATGTACTGCAGGTAGCTAATCTGCTATAGTTATCTATTTTAAAATAGACTTAAATAGTAAATAAAGTTCATATATTTGTAGGTTGGAAAGCAACTATATGCCTTAGCAACTTTAAGTTCAGGTAAAGTGTATGACAAACATCTTAGAAAGTTGAGGGAAGTTATGGGCATTATGCAACATCACGATGCTATCACGGGCACAGAGAAACAACATGTTGCGGATGACTATGTCAGGCTTTTGACAAGTGCCATCCAAAATGCTGAAGAGCCTATGGGCAAAATTCTCAAGTGAGCAAAGTTTTACTTTCCTACCCCGACTCTAAGTAGAAATGACTTAAGACTTCTCTTGAATGTCATAAGATTATTATTGGATTTTATTGCTCCCGGTAGATGATATAGTCATTTGGGTGAAAATAAAATGTTTTTGGCCAGTATTAATTTTATGAATGTTAGTGCTGAGTGTGAAGTTGTTTCTGTTAATAAAAGTGTATATTGACAATCCATAAGTGAATAGGCTGGTAAGAGTTAACATTTTATGAGATTGCAAATGTGGTCTGCATGAACTGCGTTTTGGAATGTTAAATATGCATTTAAAATAGCATCAGATTATTGTAAAAATGGAGTATCGCAGTTTGTGATGATTTTCCATGGGGAAAACCGTGCTGTATAGGTATCAGAATCCTATATCATTGAAATTCATCAAACGATCTAGGAATGCATATCTACTCAAAAAATTTTGAGAAAGTTGGGGTACGGTCACTGGCCTAAAATGGTCGATTGTACATAATTTAGTTCTTTTCCTGAATAGGTGTTAACTTTCCCACATGTAAATATGGGAAAATACCGTTTAAAAATGAAAGATTCACTAGGAATTTAATTTGTTCAATAATAATAGGGAACTTGCCAAAAAAATAAAGTTTGTAAAAATAGTCAAAATCGTAACTTATTGTCATCAAAACCCTCATAGTCAAGAAAGAAAGTCGAACAAAAATCTTTAACTGAGGTCAAAAATGTTATTTTGACCTCCGCTTTAAGCACGCTGCCAATGGTTGACGTCAGACCTTGCTTGCCGAACGACACGACGGCGGACAGCAGGTAAAAGCCCATACCTAGTAATAGACGTGCTATTCTTAAACATGGTTGTAATTTAATTTTTGACCGACGAACCCCGAACGGAGGAGGTATACAATTCGACTGTCTGCTTTATTTTTTTTTTGGTTCGTGCGCGCCTTTTTTATAGTAGACGATCTCCGATTTTGATGATTTTGGATTCATTTGAAAGAAGGGGATTGAGAAATGGTCCCATATTCATAAAAACGTAAATCCGAAATCTCCTTCCCTCCGAAAACCACCCCCGAAGGGGTGGTGGGGGCGAATTTTCTCGAAAATCGAAAATCTGAGTTGGTATAATTAAAGATAGGACAATATCCGGAAACGTTTAAATTGAACATTTTTTCAAAAGTGTTACGGTTTTCGAGATAGACGCATGTTAAATATGTATTTTTGCTATGTGGAGAGGACAATTTTTTTCGAAAATTGAAAATTTTTCGATACTACATGAAAGATATAATTATTTTCAGCAACATTTATAATGAACAGTTTTTCCTTAGAATTACGGTTTTCGAGTTAAATCGGTGTTAAATGGTAACAACTAAAATATTCAAGCGTATTTCCGCCGCGATGTTCTGAGATCTCAATAATAACCACTACAAGCAAGGAATATACGTGGGTAATAGGATAAGTATTATCTTCATTGATATGGTATAGTGAACGTTCAACGATTTTCGGGACTAATGTTACACTCAAAAGTGTGAAATAAATATTTTTTACAAAAAATTGGACCGACGTTATAGTTGATGCACTGAAAAGTATAAAATAATATTACTTCTATTGGTGATGGTACTTGTGAAGTTGGTGCCAAAAGCTATCAATCTAACTGCAACTGCACAACTTCAAAAGTACCATCACCAATAGAAGTAATATTATTTTATACTTTTCAGTGCATCAACTATAACGTCGGTCCAATTTTTTGTAAAAAATATTTTGATGATTTGATCTTAATGTATTGAGGTTATATTATTTATTTGTATATCTGTGTGGTTAATAAATTAAAAATAATTGATGCAGCTTCTACAAAAGGACAATCCGATAGTTTACCTATACTTAATATGTTTATGTCTACGTCATTCATATGTTGCCATCCGGAGTACCAGAAATTAAGTATAAATGAGTCTTACACTTCTTATATTCTGATCATGTTAATGATTATTTATGTGCATCTGACGGTTTTTTATCCATATTTTCAAGCAATCAACGATACAAAAAGACATTAGTATATCGAGCTCGAAAAGCCAGAAGCAGATTTGACTTTATAAAGGAAATTTGGTGCTTTATATTAAATTTTCTTACATATTTACTAATAATTGGTAAAGATTTAGAAAATATTTTAGAAGCATTACCATCATTTATGCCAAAATCATCTCCTAGGCCTATTAATGAATTTTCAGTTATCATTTCTTTAGAATTAAGAATATATGTATAGATTTTATTTTACAGTATTTTTGAAATAAATAATTCTGAATCAATGCAAACTGTAGTTTGCAGAGGTGAGAGCGGTATCTCTCACTTCTGCCTACAGAAGCATTATTTACAGAAAAATGTTGGATTTTCAAGGTCACGTAATGGTTTTTCCCGATTAATTTAAAAATATGGCTTGAAATGAACGAGATATTGTATTTAATACAATCCTACAATGATAAGTAATCATTTGAAAATGTTTTCAACTCGTAAAAGGCTGTAATAATTATATTATCAATATATGTAAATCCAAATAGACGGATTTCACAATTTATTATTTTCAAGACTCTACGGTGTTGCCGGTGCCAAAATTTTACCTGTTTTTAAATACCTAAGTAATATAGATATCAGATAAATACCTAGATCGATCTTCAAGGTTGAGTCAGAATATGTCTGAACAATCATCATATGAGGATAAATACCTAAGTGAAACTAACAAATTAATTATGATCATTATTGTAAAATCATTTATTATTTAAAAAGCATGCAAACTACTTCGCTCTTATTCGAAAGTGGTACATTTTTAACGCACTAATAATATTTGTCAAACGTATACTCCAACTAAATGGCAACAATCAGGTAGAGGTAGCAGTAGCAGAGAACAGAGACGTATATATATATATATATATATATATATATATATATATACCAATGTATTAGATTAGTGGGATTGCAGTCAATTCTTCGGAATGGGCAAATAAAACACGTAGATTCTTTGCTAATTAGTCAAGCTTTCGGAAGTATTCTCTTCCTTTCTCAAGACATCTATAAATAGATAATTTATTGATTATTAAAATGGACAACGAAAAAAAAACATTAAAAAAACCTTACTCAGCTATGAAGTTTTGAACAAAAAAACTGCTACAACAAAAAACATAATAATCTTCATACTTATAATTAAAACACTACAATTACATTTTAGTCTTGTTTTTTAATTAAAATTAAATTAATTGTGAAAATCATTGTCAATGTGTTCCACATATTTGGCAAACCTTACTAATGCGGAGGCAGTGGGATAAAGACAAACTTTTCAACAACAATATATATACGATCCGAACTAATTTGATGTTAGACATGTAACTACTATGCATAAATATGAAAACGAAAAATTGTATGTCCATGTCACTTATTAGTTATTGTGTTAATATAATTATTACTTCAGTTGACAGTTGTCTGAATTCTGTCTATTTTGTTTTGTTGTTGTTTGTTCCTAATTGAGGTTAATGTTGTTATGGATTTTCATTAAATATGTATATATGTTGCTGAGTCCCTGAACGTCACTTTTCTTATTGAGGCAGTTTGGGTTATTCTTGATATGTACCATTTCTAAAAAAGTTCTCTTAAAATAATTTCTTTCTGTCACTAAGACCCTGGCTTGATCATAATTCATACTGTGGCCTGTATCTAATACATGTTGTACTAGTGTGCAGGACTTCTTTTTTAACTTACAATCACTTCTATGTGTGATGATCCGACCTTTAAGAGTGCGTCTCGTTTCACCGATATAAGCCCCATTACAATCCCGGCAATTGATTTGGTATACCACATTGGATTTTTCTGTAGTTTTGTAAGGTGTTTTTAATTTTGTATGTAATTGTGCAATTGTCTTAATGTTTTTTAATGCTATTTTATAAGGAATGCCCTTTAATATATTAATTAGCTTAGGTGTCAGGTCTTCAATGTATGGTAATGAATGGTATTTAATATCTGTAAGTTGTGTTGTGTTTTCTGTAGTCAAATTATTTTGATTGTTCGGGGCTGGCAGGTTGTCGTGACGTGTGCGGGTACAATTGTTGAATAAAAGAGAGTTGATCCATTTTGGTGGGTAGGAGTTTTCAATTAGGATTGTTTTCAGTTCTGAAAGACATTCTCTTTTGTATTTGGGATGGCATAATTTTTCGACTCTGCTTTTAAGAGCTAATATCAAGTTAATTTTCATACGGTTAGAGTGTTGAGAATGAAAGTTGATATATCTATCACTGCTAATGGATTTTCGGTACCACCTTGTGTGAATGATGTTGTTAGTGTCTCGTATGAGAAGCATATCTAAAAACGGTATGGTGTTGTTGATCTCATGTTCTACCGTGAATTGTAGGTGATTATTATAATTATTGAAAATGTTTAATAGCTCTGTTGTCTTATTACTAGGAATAGATAGAATTAGGTCATCAACATATCGTTTGATGAAAGGTATATTAAAATTGGCTGTGTCTAAGCAACTCCTTATTAAATCATCCAATACAAAGTTGACTAAAATAGGTGAGATAGTTGATCCCATTGGTGTGCCGAATAACTGCTTGTAACATATGTTCTCGAACATTAGATAATTAGAATCAAACACAAAATTAAGTATTTGGATGAATGTATCTAAGGTGATGTCACAATGTAAGGTTATCTCATCCCAATGTTTTTTTATACTATCTAGGACTAAGTTGAAAGGTAAATTTGTAAATAAAGACACAACATCAAAACTTACAATAATGTAGTTGTCTGGTACTTGAAAATTGTTGATGAATTTGCTAAAACTGAATGAATCTTTTATATAGATATCGTTTTCTTTGTTATACGATGAAGTCAAGATATTAGTTAGATATTGAGCTAATTTCGAATTTGGGGAATCTATCGAGGAAACTATTGGTCTCATTGATAATGTCGGCTTGTGTATCTTAGGTAGTGTGTACAGTCTAGGTGCAACTGAGTTATAGATAGTCAATGACTCAGCCTCGTTATCACTGATGGAATTGTTTGTTTTTAAAAGTGACACAAGTTTGTTGGCCTTCTGTTGTAATGTACAAGTTGGATCTTTAGTAAGTTTTTTATAATTTTGTTCTTCAGATAATAATTCTAAAGTCTTACTCACATAATCTGTTTTATGCATCACCACTGTTGCATTACCTTTGTCGCTTTTTACAACAATCAATTCTGGGTGGTTTTTTAGGAACAGTTTACATTTCTTAAATAATTGATTAAACATATCATTTTTTCGATGATTTTCTTGAACAAAGTTGGTAATGATATTAGTAAATTGTGCTCGAAGAAAGTTTTTATTGTCATTGTCTTGTTTATATATTATAGATTCTAGATCAGACAGGATTTTAGCGATTTGTATTTCTCGCACTGTTGGAGTAATGCAAAATTTTGGGCCCAATGACAATATAAACTTAACTTCACTCGGTAAAGCGATTTTAGTAAGATTTCTAAACCATTTCTGGGGAATAGTGATTTTTAATGATTGTTCTTCTTTTAGTCGATTGAACTTGGAAATATTGGAATGTTTGATGTTATACAATAGTTTATTAAAAGCAATGTTTTGTCTTCTGCTGAATTCCGTAATTATATCTTGTGGTAGATTTTTTAATTGAGATTTAATACCATTGACTTGTTTTTCTAATTTATGAATATCACTTATGGTGATAGATATTTCCAAATTCAATATACTAGATTTTAACCTTTTGTTGAAATTGCAGATCTTTGATCCTGTCCTCCCTTGTGTGTGATGTAGTAAAGAGTTGATGTTTGTTATTCCATTAGTGATATGTTTTGGAAAAACGTTCTGGTTGCGGCATTTCAGTAGGAAAATTCTTCTGTTTTTCATTGACGCTAATTTGGTGGTGATTTTAGCCCAAGATTTGAGTAAAGTAACCGATGTTGGTCCAAATCTCTGAAGGATGATTTGATAGAAACCCATATCAATAGATAATGTTAAATTTTTATTGACTGATTAAAATGATCAATGTATTAGATTAGTGGGATTGCAGTCAATTCTTCGGAATGGGCAAATAAAACACGTAGATTCTTTGCTAATTAGTCAAGCTTTCGGAAGTATTCTCTTCCTTTCTCAAGACATCTATAAATAGATAATTTATTGATTATTAAAATGGACAACGAAAAAAAAAACATTAAAAAAACCTTACTCAGCTATGAAGTTTTGAACAAAAAAACTGCTACAACAAAAAACATAATAATCTTCATACTTATAATTAAAACACTACAATTACATTTTAGTCTTGTTTTTTAATTAAAATTAAATTAATTGTGAAAATCATTGTCAATGTGTTCCACATATTTGGCAAACCTTACTAATGCGGAGGCAGTGGGATAAAGACAAACTTTTCAACAACAATATATATACGATCCGAACTAATTTGATGTTAGACATGTAACTACTATGCATAAATATGAAAACGTAAAATTGTATGTCCATGTCGCTTATTAGTTATTGTGTTAATATAATTATTACTTCAGTTGACAGTTGTCTGAATTCTGTCTATTTTGTTTTGTTGTTGTTTGTTCCTAATTGAGGTTAATGTTGTTATGGATTTTCATTAAATATGTATATATGTTGCTGAGTCCCTGAACGTCACTTTTCTTATTGAGGCAGTTTGGGTTATTCTTGATATGTACCATTTCTAAAAAAGTTCTCTTAAAATAATTTCTTTCTGTCACTAAGACCCTGGCTTGATCATAATTCATACTGTGGCCTGTATCTAATACATGTTGTACTAGTGTGCAGGACTTCTTTTTTAACTTACAATCACTTCTATGTGTGATGATCCGACCTTTAAGAGTGCGTCTCGTTTCACCGATATAAGCCCCATTACAATCTCGGCAATTGATTTGGTATACCACATTGGATTTTTCTGTAGTTTTGTAAGGTGTTTTTAATTTTGTATGTAATTGTGCAATTGTCTTAATGTTTTTTAATGCTATTTTATAAGGAATGCCCTTTAATATATTAATTAGCTTAGGTGTCAGGTCTTCAATGTATGGTAATGAATGGTATTTAATATCTGTAAGTTGTGTTGTGTTTTCTGTAGTCAAATTATTTTGATTGTTCGGGGCTGGTAGGTTGTCGTGACGTGTGCGGGTACAATTGTTGAATAAAAGAGAGTTGATCCATTTTGGTGGGTAGGAGTTTTCAATTAGGATTGTTTTCAGTTCTGAAAGACATTCTCTTTTGTATTTGGGATGGCATAATTTTTCGACTCTGCTTTAAAGAGCTAATATCAAGTTAATTTTCATACGGTTAGAGTGTTGAGAATGAAAGTTGATATATCTATCACTGCTAATGGATTTTCGGTACCACCTTGTGTGAATGATGTTGTTACTGTCTCGTATGAGAAGCATATCTAAAAACGGTATGGTGTTGTTGATCTCATGTTCTACCGTGAATTGTAGGTGATTATTATAATTATTGAAAATGTTTAATAGCTCTGTTGTCTTATTACTAGGAATAGATAGAATTAGGTCATCAACATATCGTTTGATGAAAGGTATATTAAAATTGGCTGTGTCTAAGCAACTCCTTATTAAATCATCCAATACAAAGTTGACTAAAATAGGTGAGATAGTTGATCCCATTGGTGTGCCGAATAACTGCTTGTAACATATGTTCTCGAACATTAGATAATTAGAATCAAACACAAAATTAAGTATTTGGATGAATGTATCTAAGGTGATGTCACAATGTAAGGTTATCTCATCCCAATGTTTTTTTATACTATCTAGGACTAAGTTGAAAGGTAAATTTGTAAATAAAGACACAACATCAAAACTTACAATAATGTAGTTGTCTGGTACTTGAAAATTGTTGATGAATTTGCTAAAACTGAATGAATCTTTTATATAGATATCGTTTTCTTTGTTATACGATGAAGTCAAGATATTAGTTAGATATTGAGCTAATTTCGAATTTGGGGAATCTATCGAGGAAACTATTGGCCTCATTGATAATGTCGGCTTGTGTATCTTAGGTAGTGTGTACAGTCTAGGTGCAACTGAGATACACAAGCCGACATTATCAATGAGACCAATAGTTTCCTCGATAGATTCCCCAAATTCGAAATTAGCTCAATATCTAACTAATATCTTGACTTCATCGTATAACAAAGAAAACGATATCTATATAAAAGATTCATTCAGTTTTAGCAAATTCATCAACAATTTTCAAGTACCAGACAACTACATTATTGTAAGTTTTGATGTTGTGTCTTTATTTACAAATTTACCTTTCAACTTAGTCCTAAATAGTATAAAAAAACATTGGGATGAGATAACCTTACATTGTGACATCACCTTAGATACATTCATCCAAATACTTAATTTTGTGTTTGATTCTAATTATCTAATGTTCGAGATCATATGTTACAAGCAGTTATTCGGCACACCAATGGGATCAACTATCTCACCTATTTTAGTCAACTTTGTATTGGATGATTTAATAAGGAGTTGCTTAGACACAGCCAATTTTAATATACCTTTCATCAAACGATATGTTAATGACCTAATTCTATCTATTCCTAGTAATAAGACAACAGAGCTATTAAACATTTTCAATAATTATAATAATCACCTACAATTCACGGTAGAACATGAGATCAACAACACCATACCGTTTTTAGATATGCTTCTCATACGAGACACTAACAACATCATTCACACAAGGTGGTACCGAAAATCCATTAGCAGTGATAGATATATCAACTTTCATTCTCAACACTCTAACCGTATGAAAATTAACTTGATATTAGCTCTTTAAAGCAGAGTCGAAAAATTATGCCATCCCAAATACAAAAGAGAATGTCTTTCAGAACTGAAAACAATCCTAATTGAAAACTCCTACCCACCAAAATGGATCAACTCTCTTTTATTCAACAATTGTACCCGCACACGTCACGACAACCTACCAGCCCCGAACAATCAAAATAATTTGACTACAGAAAACACAACACAACTTACAGATATTAAATACCATTCATTACCATACATTGAAGACCTGACACCTAAGCTAATTAATATATTAAAGGGCATTCCTTATAAAATAGCATTAAAAAACATTAAGACAATTGCACAATTACATACAAAATTAAAAACACCTTACAAAACTACAGAAAAATCCAATGTGGTATACCAAATCAATTGCCGGGATTGTAATGGGGCTTATATCGGTGAAACGAGACGCACTCTTAAAGGTCGGATCATCACACATAGAAGTGATTGTAAGTTAAAAAAGAAGTCCTGCACACTAGTACAACATGTATTAGATACAGGCCACAGTATGAATTATGATCAAGCCAGGGTCTTAGTGACAGAAAGAAATTATTTTAAGAGAACTTTTTTAGAAATGGTACATATCAAGAATAACCCAAACTGCCTCAATAAGAAAAGTGACGTTCAGGGACTCAGCAACATATATACATATTTAATGAAAATCCATAACAACATTAACCTCAATTAGGAACAAACAACAACAAAACAAAATAGACAGAATTCAGACAACTGTCAACTGAAGTAATAATTATATTAACACAATAACTAATAAGTGACATGGACATACAATTTTTCGTTTTCATATTTATGCATAGTAGTTACATGTCTAACATCAAATTAGTTCGGATCGTATATATATTGTTGTTGAAAAGTTTGTCTTTATCCCACTGCCTCCGCATTAGTAAGGTTTGCCAAATATGTGGAACACATTGACAATGATTTTCACAATTAATTTAATTTTAATTAAAAAACAAGACTAAAATGTAATTGTAGTGTTTTAATTATAAGTATGAAGATTATTATGTTTTTTGTTGTAGCAGTTTTTTTGTTCAAAACTTCATAGCTGAGTAAGGTTTTTTTAATGTTTTTTTTTCGTTGTCCATTTTAATAATCAATAAATTATCTATTTATAGATGTCTTGAGAAAGGAAGAGAATACTTCCGAAAGCTTGACTAATTAGCAAAGAATCTACGTGTTTTATTTGCCCATTCCGAAGAATTGACTGCAATCCCACTAATCTAATACATTGATCATTTTAATCAGTCAATAAAAATTTAACATTATCTATTGATATGGGTTTCTATCAAATAATCCTTCAGAGATTTGGACCAACATCGGTTACTTTACTCAAATCTTGGGCTAAAATCACCACCAAATTAGCGTCAATGAAAAACAGAAGAATTTTCCTACTGAAATGCCGCAACCAGAACGTTTTTCCAAAACATATCACTAATGGAATAACAAACATCAACTCCTTACTACATCACACACAAGGGAGGACAGGATCAAAGATCTGCAATTTCAACAAAAGGTTAAAATCTAGTATATTGAATTTGGAAATATCTATCACCATAAGTGATATTCATAAATTAGAAAAACAAGTCAATGGTATTAAATCTCAATTAAAAAATCTACCACAAGATATAATTACGGAATTCAGCAGAAGACAAAACATTGCTTTTAATAAACTATTGTATAACATCAAACATTCCAATATTTCCAAGTTCAATCGACTAAAAGAAGAACAATCATTAAAAATCACTATTCCCCAGAAATGGTTTAGAAATCTTACTAAAATCGCTTTACCGAGTGAAGTTAAGTTTATATTGTCATTGGGCCCAAAATTTTGCATTACTCCAACAGTGCGAGAAATACAAATCGCTAAAATCCTGTCTGATCTAGAATCTATAATATATAAACAAGACAATGACAATAAAAACTTTCTTCGAGCACAATTTACTAATATCATTACCAACTTTGTTCAAGAAAATCATCGAAAAAATGATATGTTTAATCAATTATTTAAGAAATGTAAACTGTTCCTAAAAAACCACCCAGAATTGATTGTTGTAAAAAGCGACAAAGGTAATGCAACAGTGGTGATGCATAAAACAGATTATGTGAGTAAGACTTTAGAATTATTATCTGAAGAACAAAATTATAAAAAACTTACTAAAGATCCAACTTGTACATTACAACAGAAGGCCAACAAACTTGTGTCACTTTTAAAAACAAACAATTCCATCAGTGATAACGAGGCTGAGTCATTGACTATCTATAACTCAGTTGCACCTAGACTGTACACACTACCTAAGATACACAAGCCGACATTATCAATGAGACCAATAGTTTCCTCGATAGATTCCCCAAATTCGAAATTAGCTCAATATCTAACTAATATCTTGACTTCATCGTATAACAAAGAAAACGATATCTATATAAAAGATTCATTCAGTTTTAGCAAATTCATCAACAATTTTCAAGTACCAGACAACTACATTATTGTAAGTTTTGATGTTGTGTCTTTATTTACAAATTTACCTTTCAACTTAGTCCTAGATAGTATAAAAAAACATTGGGATGAGATAACCTTACATTGTGACATCACCTTAGATACATTCATCCAAATACTTAATTTTGTGTTTGATTCTAATTATCTAATGTTCGAGAACATATGTTACAAGCAGTTATTCGGCACACCAATGGGATCAACTATCTCACCTATTTTAGTCAACTTTGTATTGGATGATTTAATAAGGAGTTGCTTAGACACAGCCAATTTTAATATACCTTTCATCAAACGATATGTTGATGACCTAATTCTATCTATTCCTAGTAATAAGACAACAGAGCTATTAAACATTTTCAATAATTATAATAATCACCTACAATTCACGGTAGAACATGAGATCAACAACACCATACCGTTTTTAGATATGCTTCTCATACGAGACACTAACAACATCATTCACACAAGGTGGTACCGAAAATCCATTAGCAGTGATAGATATATCAACTTTCATTCTCAACACTCTAACCGTATGAAAATTAACTTGATATTAGCTCTTAAAAGCAGAGTCGAAAAATTATGCCATCCCAAATACAAAAGAGAATGTCTTTCAGAACTGAAAACAATCCTAATTGAAAACTCCTACCCACCAAAATGGATCAACTCTCTTTTATTCAACAATTGTACCCGCACACGTCACGACAACCTACCAGCCCCGAACAATCAAAATAATTTGACTACAGAAAACACAACACAACTTACAGATATTAAATACCATTCATTACCATACATTGAAGACCTGACACCTAAGCTAATTAATATATTAAAGGGCATTCCTTATAAAATAGCATTAAAAAACATTAAGACAATTGCACAATTACATACAAAATTAAAAACACCTTACAAAACTACAGAAAAATCCAATGTGGTATACCAAATCAATTGCCGGGATTGTAATGGGGCTTATATCGGTGAAACGAGACGCACTCTTAAAGGTCGGATCATCACACATAGAAGTGATTGTAAGTTAAAAAAGAAGTCCTGCACACTAGTACAACATGTATTAGATACAGGCCACAGTATGAATTATGATCAAGCCAGGGTCTTAGTGACAGAAAGAAATTATTTTAAGAGAACTTTTTTAGAAATGGTACATATCAAGAATAACCCAAACTGCCTTAATAAGAAAAGTGACGTTCAGGGACTCAGCAACATATATACATATTTAATGAAAATCCATAACAACATTAACCTCAATTAGGAACAAACAACAACAAAACAAAATAGACAGAATTCAGACAACTGTCAACTGAAGTAATAATTATATTAACACAATAACTAATAAGTGACATGGACATACAATTTTTCGTTTTCATATTTATGCATAGTAGTTACATGTCTAACATCAAATTAGTTCGGATCGTATATATATTGTTGTTGAAAAGTTTGTCTTTATCCCACTGCCTCCGCATTAGTAAGGTTTGCCAAATATGTGGAACACATTGACAATGATTTTCACAATTAATTTAATTTTAATTAAAAAACAAGACTAAAATGTAATTGTAGTGTTTTAATTATAAGTATGAAGATTATTATGTTTTTTGTTGTAGCAGTTTTTTTGTTCAAAACTTCATAGCTGAGTAAGGTTTTTTTAATGTTTTTTTTCGTTGTCCATTTTAATAATCAATAAATTATCTATTTATAGATGTCTTGAGAAAGGAAGAGAATACTTCCGAAAGCTTGACTAATTAGCAAAGAATCTACGTGTTTTATTTGCCCATTCCGAAGAATTGACTGCAATCCCACTAATCTAATACATTGATCATTTTAATCAGTCAATAAAAATTTAACATTATATATATATATATATATATATATATATATATCACATTTAATACATCTATTTACTAAGAGATGGCAGAGCGATCGTACGCTGTGGTTTATTAATTATTATTAATATTTGCCATATACCTAGGCGTATGTCTTCTAACATTGCCCAATCGTGCATACATTTTTTTGGTTTTTACTTGTGTTTCAGATCACACGATATGGATTTTTTATAATTAGACGCGGCTCGCTGTTGATAAATATCTAGGTACATTTCAGGTTATGAAATACAAGGTGGAAGATTAGTAGTGCGTAGATATTCGAACGATTACGGGGTTATTGTTAAGATTATGAGAAAATGTTTATAACTAACCCAATCGTATTTTAAACATTCTACAACATAAAAATATTTTCAATTATACCGGGTGTTTCTAAATAGTTGGAACTCTACACAACTTAGTTTTTTCTTATGGAATGTTTATAGATAATTTTAATCATTATTCAGATCAAAATGGAAAAATAATGTCAGTTTATTAATATGACTTTCTGTTTATAGCTAATATTTTATGAGATATTAATTATTATTAATTCAAAGGATGAGAGAGTCAGTATGTAGTTATTCGCGATTTCACAATTTTTTTTTAGTATATCTATATTCATGTCCCCAACAATAATGGTAATGTTGGTACCATTATCAATGTTCTGCAAATATGCTTCAAAATCTGTAACATTGCATTTCATTTCTTGGCAAGCGCTGAAAAGAAAGATCGTTCTGCTAGATACAAAAATTCTGGCTACTTAGGTATAGGAACATAATACATCAAATCGAAGGAAATTTAGGCATCTTTCAGGATATTTCATAATATATAGGGTGTTCCATGTAAAAAAAAGCATTTTCAAACCTTTTTGTATATAGCAGTAAAATCATTAATTTTGAATGACCCAGTATAAAAATTATCTCGATGGCCTACTAACAAAGTTACAGCTTCCTAGGAATTGCAATAACGCAGAAATAAACATTTAATTCGAGCCATGTTTTGGATCAAAAATATGGAAAATAATTAATATCTCGGGAACCAATAGAGATAGAAAGTAAGGACAAATGCAAAAACGCTGTAATATATAGGGTGTTCTATTTGAAATAATAAAGATGCAGCTACTTTTTCGTATAAGCGGCAACGCTGCATCGCTGAAAATATTTCAGATCGATAGATTAAGTTCTCCGTAAACGTCTAAGGTACCATCGACCATATATATATATATATATATATATATATATATATATATATATATATATATATATATATATATATATATATATATATATATATATATATATATATATATATATATATATATATATATATATATATATATATACATATATATATATATATATTTAAAATTAATATGATTATTGAAAATTAAAGTTAGTTCGTGACAGCCGCAGTATAAATATACGCAGTAGTCCAACTCAACGGCGGCCGCCTTAGATGATAGTTTCGGAGCATAATTTTTTGCGTTCGTTTGTTTGTCAAAGGCGAAACCGCGATTTCGTGTCTCCCGTTTAAGGTACGGGCACAGTATAGGTATATTTATACTGTGGGTACGGGAGACACGGCGGCACAGGCGGGCCACATCAAGGAATGGCTTGAGTTGGACTACTGTGTTTATCTATACTGTGGTGACAGCTAACCGACTTCCAAAACAAATCCATATCCCCAAAAAACATTCCCAATGTAAGACTTTTGGAGGTGAGAGCTATATTCTGCAAAACTCGACCAAAAATCTCAAATCTTTCGCATACGCTCAGTAAAAACTCCACACCCAGAATATGTATTCTTATGTTTCTTTGTATACGAATTTTGCTTTAATGGTACATTTTCATCAAGTGATTTTATCGCTCCTCACCGCCCCCAAAATTCCTTCTATGACGTTGAAACATAAGTTGTTCAGTTTCTTTTTCAACTCATAATAAGTTTTATAGATACTCCACGCCTTTCTAAGTCTTCTTAATACGGTGTTAGCAATTATTTTCATTAGGTTTAAATATACAGGATGTTTTATAATATATGCGCAGGACTGTGAGGATGTCATAGCTCGTCCATTTATTCGCGATTTCACAATTTTTTTTTAGTATATCTATATTCATGTCCCCAACAATAATGGTAATGTTGGTACCATTATCAATGTTCTGCAAATATGCTTCAAAATCTGTAACATTGCATTTCATTTCTTGGCAAGCGCTGAAAAGAAAGATCGTTCTGCTAGATACAAAAATTCTGGCTACTTAGGTATAGGAACATAATACATCAAATCGAAGGAAATTTAGGCATCTTTCAGGATATTTCATAATATATAGGGTGTTCCATGTAAAAAAAAGCATTTTCAAACCTTTTTGTATATAGCAGTAAAATCATTAATTTTGAATGACCCAGTATAAAAATTATCTCGATGGCCTACTAACAAAGTTACAGCTTCCTAGGAATTGCAATAACGCAGAAATAAACATTTAATTCGAGCCATGTTTTGGATCAAAAATATGGAAAATAATTAATATCTCGGGAACCAATAGAGATAGAAAGTAAGGACAAATGCAAAAACGCTGTAATATATAGGGTGTTCTATTTGAAATAATAAAGATGCAGCTACTTTTTCGTATAAGCGGCAACGCTGCATCGCTGAAAATATTTCAGATCGATAGATTAAGTTCTCCGTAAACGTCTAAGGTACCATCGACCATATATATATATATATATATATATATACATATATATATATATATATTTAAAATTAATATGATTATTGAAAATTAAAGTTAGTTCGTGACAGCCGCAGTATAAATATACGCAGTAGTCCAACTCAACGGCGGCCGCCTTAGATGATAGTTTCGGAGCATAATTTTTTGCGTTCGTTTGTTTGTCAAAGGCGAAACCGCGATTTCGTGTCTCCCGTTTAAGGTACGGGCACAGTATAGGTATATTTATACTGTGGGTACGGGAGACACGGCGGCACAGGCGGGCCACATCAAGGAATGGCTTGAGTTGGACTACTGTGTTTATCTATACTGTGGTGACAGCTAACCGACTTCCAAAACAAATCCATATCCCCAAAAAACATTCCCAATGTAAGACTTTTAGAGGTGAGAGCTATATTCTGCAAAACTCGACCAAAAATCTCAAATCTTTCGCATACGCTCAGTAAAAACTCCACACCCAGAATATGTATTCTTATGTTTCTTTGTATACGAATTTTGCTTTAATGGTACATTTTCATCAAGTGATTTTATCGCTCCTCACCGCCCCCAAAATTCCTTCTATGACGTTGAAACATAAGTTGTTCAGTTTCTTTTTCAACTCATAATAAGTTTTATAGATACTCCACGCCTTTCTAAGTCTTCTTAATACGGTGTTAGCAATTATTTTCATTAGGTTTAAATATACAGGATGTTTTATAATATATGCGCAGGACTGTGAGGATGTCATAGCTCGTCCAAAAAAATTAAAAAAATATTTATTAACTTATCCTGTGTTGAAATTAAAAGAAAAAAATCTTTTTTTTTGAATATCTTGGAACCGTTTATCTTGCAGTAAACAGCTTTTGTAAGCATTTTCCACTCAAAATAGGCTCATTTTTGAGCCAGAAATTAAGTTAAGTTAAGTCATAATTGGTGAAGATTTTGTAGGAGAATTCCTTTTTTTTCTCCCCAATTCCTACGCCAATGGAAAAATTACAGTTTTGATATGCCCATTTGAACCGCCAATGTTTTCTAAACAAAAACACACTACTGGTCGTGAGCTCTGAAGTCGACCGTTTTCGAGAAAAATCATTTTTATCTTTAGAGGTCACGACCATCAGTGTACCTTTTTGGTATAGAAAACATTGGCGGTTCAAATGGTCGTTCCAAAACCGTACTTTTTCCATTAGCGTAGAAATTGTGGAGAAAAACCCCCACTACTCCTTCAAAATTTTCACCAATTATGACTTAACAAAAATGTCTTTCTGACTCAAAACTTGTACGGTAAACGGTTCAGGAGAAAGTCACAAAAACGATTTTTTTAAAATTTCAACGCCCTGTATCTCGAAAATGACGCATTTTAGAGGGTAAGTTAATATAAACTTTTTTTCATATTTTTGAACGAGCTATCACATCCTCAAGTCCTACGAATATATTTGAAACACCTTATTATATTAAGAAATAGATCGTATTGCACTTTTGTATGTTTGGTGTGTGTAAAAATATTGAAGATCACTAACAAAGTTGAATTTTTCTCCCAATAGAACCTTTAGAACTTGACCATATAGTTAAATATACACATGTAGTTCGTAAAAACTAATAAAATGCAATATTATTTCTGTTTTATTTTATATTCTTTTCCAAGACGGAATATAGAGCATTCATTTCAAGTATGTATGTAAGGTAGTGACAATTTTTGACCGACGAACCCCGAACGGAGGAGGTATACAATTCGACTGTGCTTTATTTTTTTAAATTTTTTTTTTTTGGTTCGTGCGCGCCTTTTATATAGTACACGAGCTCCGATTTTGATGATTTTGGGTTCATTTGAAAGAAGGGGATTGAGAAATGGTCCCATATTCATAAAAACGCAAATCCGAAATCTCCCTCCCTGCGAAAATCGCCCCCGAAGGGGTGGTGGGGACGAATTTTCTCGAAAATCGAAAATCCGAGTTGATATAGGATATATATATATAAGATAGGACAATATCCGGAAACGTTTAAATCGAACATTTTTTCAAAAGTGTTACGGTTTTCGAGATAGACGCATGTTATATATGTATTTTTGCTATGTGGAGAGGGCAATTTCTTTCGAAAATTGAAAATTTTTCAATACTATATGAAAGATATAATTATTTGTAGCAACATTTATAATGAACATTTTTTCCTTCGAGTTACGGTTTTCGAGTTAAATCGGTGTTAAAATGGTAACAACTAAAATATTCAAGCGTATTTCCGCAGCGATGTTCTGAGATCTCAATAATAACAACTACAAGCAAGGAATATACGTGGGTAATAGGATAAGTACTATCTTCATTGATATGGTATAGTGAACATTCAACGATTTTCGGGACTAATGTTACACTCAAAAGTGTGAAATAAATATTTTTTACAAAAAATTGGACCGACGTTATTAGTTGATGCACTGAAAAGTATAAAATAATATTACTTTTATTGGTGATGGTACTTGTGAAGTTGGTGCCTAAAGTTATCAATCTAACTGCAACAGCACAACTTCAAAAGTAACAGCACCAATAGAAATAATATTATTTTATACTTTTCAGTGCATCAACTAAAAACGTCGGTCCAGTTTTTTGTAAAAAATATATTTTTTTTAAATTTTGAATGAAGAAGACTGGGAGATGGTCCCTTTAATATTTTAAGGGTTTGAACAAGCTTACCCCTTCGCAAAAACTTTTCGAGTGAAAGAAAATATCAAAATTCTCTTGAGACTATCTTGTATCATTTCTTAAAACATTTATTTGTACGTGAAAAATTCGTCACAGATGTCGCGGTTTTTTTGTAGAGCTCCGAGAAAGTCGTATATTTGTAGTACTCATTTCGGAATATTTGTACAATAAAGTTTTGTTTAGCCTTCGCATTAATGAACTAATATTTACCTATCCCCTAGATTAGATGATTTTGTGTTCTATTAAAAAAACGCCCATTTCTGAAGTTATCGTAGCGTAGTTAACATACTGACAGGGTTATCGAGTCCCACTTGATACAGTTTGTTTCTCCTATGAAATCACTTTTTTATAACTTTTTTACTTTCCTAGCGCTACTCTATATAGCCTAGTAAAATTTTTGATTTGCAGTTCCAAAAAACATATATTCAGCCATAGGTCCGCCTTTCTGTTGGTCGACCTTTATGTTTTGCAGGGTATCGATAAGGCTCGCTGGTGACACAGACTGGAAAGTCTGCTCGTTCTGGTTGCTAGGCATTGGTAAAGAAATGTATTTTGCTCAAGACTGTGGTTCGAAAACGGATCTGATGATTTTGATTAAATATGTCTAAAACTCTGCTTTGAGCCCTCTACCACCTGCTATAACGCGTATATCTGTCGTATGTTAACTGTGTAATCAAAACCACCAACCAGCACCAATTGAAATAATATTATTTTGTATTTTCCAGTACACCAACTAATTAAGTCGGTCCATTTTTTCGTAAAAAATATTTATATCATTTAAAGTAAGCAGGTGAGTGACTGGAAATGCTAGTCCGTATTTAGTGGAACTATGGGTTATGAATAATACGTCAAGTAGTAATTTCAAGGACGGAATTTTGGGGGCGGTGAGAAGCGATAGAATCACTTGATGAAAATGTACCATTAAAGCAAAATTCGTATACAAAGAAACATAAGAAATTTTATGGGTGTGGAGCTCTTACTGAGCGTATGCGAAAGATTTGAGATTTTTTGTCGAGTTTTGCAGAATATAGCTCTCACCTCCAAAAGTCTTACATTGGGAATGTTTTTTGGGGATATGATATACATTAAAATGATCTTCACATACAAAAATGGCAGTGTTCTTCAGAGAAATATCCCTCACATTTCTTCTGCATGATATGAGCCATTTTGATCGGCTATTTTTATCTTCAGGTACGTGAATAAAAATTTTATTTGAAGTTTTCACGGTTGTACTAGTACACTATCGCACAATACAGTACTTATAATAAGTATTTTCCATTTCATACAAAACAAAAATAACTAAAATTGAGTAAAAAAAAACAAATATCACACCAGAATACAAAAACAATGTGCATCAAATGGCAAATAGCATGGCTGCGGCGGCTCGACTCGTCTTGATGCAAGGAGTGACGTCACAGCAGCTCCCGCGCGTTTGGCCTCGGTTGAATTAGCTTAGCGAGGATTTCAACTTTAATAATTTATTGTAAAATAAATACTGCGATTTAAGGGCTGATTTGGTATAGGGTGTTTTTATATAAGCATGCATATTAATGAAATAAAAAAATATGCAAGTTCCCTATTACATATAAAGAACTATGTTCACAATAAGAGTAGTTACCTCGTCAACTCCCGCCACAGATAAAGAACGTTACACCAGGTTTATAGAACAAATCTAATGTGTCACGAATATTTTTGAGAAATATATTTATGTCTCCGCTTGGTGATCTATAACAATTCAGTATCATATGTTTGCGTTTATTCAGTGTGCTAGAAATGCCACAAATCTCGAAATGTCCTGTGCAATATGACAGTATAAAGATATTGTTATTTATACTGTGGCAATACTTTCCTAGATGCAACACATTCGCTGTCTTTCCATATTGCCCCTTTTTCTACTGGGTAAACCTAAATTATCTAATACTATTTCTTTGACTCCCATCTCTGTTTAACATATGAACAGTATATTTAACAACAATAATTTAGAATTTATCTTGGATTTATTTTCTTCTGAGAATATGAAAAAACTGGGTCTGCGTCGGACCAGACGGTGGAAGTTATACTTCTTTGGCTATTCGCACACAATTCTAATAAAATTTTAATGCGCCTTTTAAAGTATGATTACTAGTTATGCAAGCATAGAGAAGAAAATTATCGAAAACAATCTTGTAATCACACAAAGACAGACAGGCAGCTGAAAATCAATCCCATTGGAGGTATTTATTACCCATACGTATTTGTGTACCAACTTTGGTGTCGATCGGTCCAGTATTTTTCGAGATATAGTGTTGATTGACAGACAGACAGACAGTCAGACAGCTGAAAATCAATCTTATAGAAGGTATTACCCGTACGTATTTGTGTACCATGTTTGGTGTCGATCGGTTAAGTATTTTCCGAGATATCGTGTTGACAGACGGACAGACAGGATGATCAAAACAATAACAACCTCAAAAAAAAATCGGTAGTTAATAAGGAAACTTAATATATAATTTAATTATTAAAAATTTCTCTGAAAGCCAGAACGTACAAAAAAGTATACGAAAACGTATAATCGGCGATTTTTCTCACTTTTAGCGTGACGTGGTTTCTCGACCAACACCCCATCCCAACGAGCCCAAAGAAGTATATCTTCAAACATACTTTTATAAGCGCCATGTGATCAAAGATTTGGGTTCATTACAGTTTAACTTTTTTTACATATAGGTATACCATCTTTGAAAGATAAATGTGTGGGATGTTTTATATTGAGTTACTCGCATGTTACATCAGGAAGCTAGTTGTTGTAGCTGGATCCACTCTGCACACGTACAGATACATAAACTTGAGAACACCTTTGATTTCTTTCCAATAATAAGGTCTTTCCTTTTCTTCGTTTTTCTAGGGTGGACAGTTATCCCTTCTTCTGTGTTTTCCACAACGGTATTTTAAGTCTCAATTTGGAGGATAGCAGCATTCACTGTGATCTCTTTTTTTGGATCGTCATAATCTTCGGAAACATTTTTACTAGATGATTGCAGGTCGCTGTCAACAGAAATCTGAGATTTTGCAGAAGAGCCTGGAACAGCGCATTTCCTGATCGGGTTTGGGTTAATATAATAGTTTTCCCATCCAATAGCTCAATAATACGCTTTTGCAAATTAACTGTACTTTTTAATTTAATTACAAGCCTTTTTGATGACTTAACTTCAACCATTACCACTTTCAGGTCACTTTTTAAAGACATAAACTCATCGTTTTCACCTTCACTGTTTGGAGAAATTTTAATCATAGTAGTATTATAATCGTGTTTTTTCCGATGCCAGAAAACGAGATACATTTCGATTGATTATAATACGGTTTGAATAATTTTTTATACTGATTTTGTTGCTTTTTCTTGTAGTAGGTATATGGATTAGGGTCACTGGTGACACAGATTGGGCATCCTACTTGTACTGGATGCTAGGCAATAGCTTAAAAACTAGTTTCATTCAAGACTATGGCTCGAAAGTGGCTTTAACAAATTTTATTAAATATATCTAAGGCATTCCACTTAAAGCTGTCTAATGTTGAAAGAAATCAGTAGTCACAAGACATGATCAGACAATTCTGATATTCAATGGAATTCGTTTGAGAGAGGTAGGAAATTCGTGAGAGTGGACATACTAGATTTTTATTTTTTACCGCTACCCTAGCTTTAGGGTATCGATATTGCTAGCAGGTGACATATATTTTGTATCCTGCTCACACTGGTTGCTAATCAATAGCTGAAAAACAACAACAACAATTTTGATGAAGGTTGCTTAAACCCCTCTACCATTGATAAAATGTGTATCTTTGAGAAAAAGCAGGAATAAACTTATCCTTTAATATTTTTTTATTGTGTATTTATATTTTGGCTAAGTAGTCCCTCGTACGTAAATATATCAATTGTTGTTTGTCTTGACACGCTCAAATAAAATCATGAGTGAGACGATCTGATCAGTCATTTTTTATATTCTATGGATTGTTTAAGGGCAATAGTAAAGTCTTGTGAATGGCCACAGCAGATTTTATCTCTCAGTTTTCGAACAGCCAGCTTGCAAACCCTTTCTTCTTATATTTCAGTGGTCTGACTAAAATGGAAGACAAAAACATCCTTGAAGATCTGTCATCTTGTCTACTAGCTAATATATCGATCTGCAGTGTGTCACAAAGCTCTGAAAAATTTCTTGTGGTAGTTTATAACCCGCTTGCCTGGACAACAACCCATTTCGTCAGATTACCGGTAGATGAAGGCTCTTACAGTGTAAATGGTCCAGATGGTGAGAATAAAAATATTATAATTACATATACATTATTAGTTATTAAAGTTTTATCTACTATAAAGGCCTGCAGGATTACGACGTTGTCCCAACTTATATATCAGTATTTGGACCTTTGAAACCGAAAGAAAGACCCAGTAATCTTGAACTTGTATTCTCTGCTAAGGATGTGCCTCCTTTAGGCCTGAAAGTATATCATATTTCAAAAGATTCTAATTCAACTAAAACGGAAGAGATAAGTTCAATAAATGAGGTGTGTAAGAATTATATTCTTATATTTTCAGAAATATTAACGTAATTCTTTTATGATTATATGTGTTTTTATATAGGACTCTCCATTTGCGATCAACCCTAAAACAAATCTGCTACAAAGTGTTACACTAAATGGTATAACATTAAACATTACGCAGAATTTCTTGTTTTACATTCCATCGAATTCTTGGCCTTCATCAGGAGCATATCTATTTAGGCCTCAAGATGTAAGACCCAAGGAATTGATCAAAGTGGCAAAGATACGCGAGTTCAAAGGAAAAATAGTTCATGAATTCCATCAAAAATGGGAAACTAAAGAGATGGACTTGGCGCAATCCATCAGGTGGTATAAGCAAGAAGGATACTTGGAGTTTGATTGGACTGTAGGACATCTTAACAAGTATGCTTTCTTGTTTCGAATTTAATTTCTTAAAACTTCGTTTTTTGTCTTTCTTAGGACATAATTTCATCTCTTTGACCTCTTGTATGATTTTTGAATACAAAAATTTTGATATTAATATAAATTACTATAACTACAATCATACATTTTCTATTCCTTCTATAGAAACAAGAATCCAAAAGAGGTAATCACCAGATTCAAAATTGGTAGCTTCAACAACAAAGGTATATTCTATACCGACTCAAATGGAAGGGAAATGATCACTAGAGTTCGCAACAAACATCCCAGCTATGAAGAAGACGCTATCGATGAGTTTGTGAGCAGCAACTATTACCCGGTTACTTCAAGAATAGTTTTAAGAGACTACAACAAAAACATAGAAGTTGCATTACTGAATGACAGACCTCAAGGGGGCAGTAGTCTGACCGATGGAGAATTAGAGCTAATGATCCATAGGAGATTGCTTCAAGACGACGAGAAAGGGGTCGGTGAAAATTTGGACGAGAAGGAATTTGGAAAAGGAGTATTTGCACGAGGAAAGCATTATCTGGTGTTTGGAAAAGCAAAAGAAGTAAATGAAGATGGTATGTGCTTGTTTCTGATCATTCTTTTTATTGATTTTCTGAAAATAGTCAAAATGATAAATATGCGTATTTATTATTTCAACAGGAAAATCAACTGCCGTCCAATCCAGAATTTTGGCACAAAAAAAATTGCTGGAGCCTTGGATAGGTGTCTCTAAAACGGATCATACTTTCATTTCTTTGAGCAAAATACTAAATTTGAGCTTCACAGCACTGAAAAGATCCCTACCCGATAACGTCAACATCATCACATTAGAGCCTTGGCGTAAGAACTCCCTGCTTGTACGATTAGAGCATATCCTGGAAAAAAACGACGATGAAAAATTGGCAAAATCTGTTGAGGTTGATCTAAGTGTGAGTTTTTGTTTGTTATTAAGAAATAAGCTTAAAAAATGGAAGCACAATTACCTAATTGATAAGTACAGGCTTAAAACTTTAAAAAAAATCAGAAAACTATTGGTTACGAAAGCTTTTTATCTTGCAGAAAATTTTCGAAAGATTGAATATATCAGCAATCACGGAAATGACTCTAGCAGCCAATCAAAAATTGGAAGACTATCAAGCTAAAGGCTCATATCAATGGAATTTTGGAACTAAAAATAAAAACAAAGTGGAAGTTGAACTAGAAAATTTTGATAACAAGATATCCTTAAGTCCTATGCAAATAAGAACTTTCATTGTTGAATATAACGTGCCCTTTAAGATCGATGACTATCCTGATGAATTTGATATTGATGGTGGCAGCCTTGAAACGCTCACAGAAATCAACAGTGGCATTAGCAGCTCTTATGCTAGTGTCTTTTCACTTTTGGAAATCTTGATTGTTTTCACGATTTTTGGGGTGATAAACATTAATGGGTGTCTATAATTCTAACTTATATCTTGAAATAAATATGTTCGATCAAATTTGTTTTAGTTATAATAATATCTTTTACCTTGAATAAGTACCTATATTCAATCTATACCTGGTAGACCAATAAGCCGATCTTCCCGCTGTATTTCAGATAAAGCTCAGTGTAGAATTTCGGTAAAAAAATTCCACTGCGAAAATGGCAAGAGAAATCATTAGAAATAACTTTACCACTTGAAGGCGTAACCTTCTCGTGGTGAGTAGATTGTCCCATTAAAGTACCCCTAGTTTGGGCTTGTTACTTAGAGCATCCCATTCGCTCTGCAATTTGACCATAATATTGTTTCTGAATAAAGATTTTAGGTCAAACTGAACTGTGGTTGTTATGACTGAAATAATCGTTTCTTTTGCCCTTATATCTGCCATTTCATTTACTTTAACACATCAGTGGGATGGTACCCATAGGAATTGGGTAGAGGAATTATTCTGTAGGGAATGAAGGAGTTCTGATTTTATAGGATTTTAAAGGACCTTAAAGAACTGCTAATGATCAATGATTTGTCCAGGTTTTTTATTATTGTAGAATATTATAACTTGAAGGTGAGCAAGGAGGAAATTGTGGTATATTTAGGGGTTTGATACATATATTGCTGATTCTTTGTTACAAAAGCAGCACACACCCCTGTTTTTGCTTTGGATGTTGTTGTCTTATGTGAGAAGGTGGATCCATTTTCCATTTTGAATTAAAAATGCAATTGAATCTATAAGTAGGTAAACGTATTCCTATATACGGTCTCCTTCCGGGAACTGCAATGATTGATATACCTGCCTAAAAAGAACTAGGTATAAATGAAACGGATTTACGACACTGGTGTACTGCATAAGAATTTATCTTGAGTTATGTTTCGTCTTTAAACTTCTAAAAGGTGTGGTTAACTAAAGTAATCTTTTATATAAATTAAATTTAAAGACTGTTCATTGCACAAGACAAAGGGATCTGTTCTCATTTCATGCGACAAATTACGGCTTGCATAGTATGCACAATTCATTATCAAGAATACAAAGATTTTTTAATGCCTACGATCTCCCAATTCACTGATCTTTATAAATTCTCAAAAACAAGGTTAAATGTGTTATGTAAAGTTATTATTATTCACCAGTCACACATTTTTCTGCATCTCCTCATATCGTTATTGTTATTTTGTATATTTGTTATATGAGCTATAAATAAATAATATCTGGGCGACCAAGGTTTGCTCGGGTAATACAGGATTTAGAGTTAGTGTAAGGAAATTTAACCTTAGTTCAAAAATGTGCATACCTATTTCTAGTTAAAATGTATTGCGATCGGTAGATCGTTCGCGTAGCTCATAATTTAATGATTCCCAAATAAATATGTATGTGAAACATATCAGAACTCAGCTGTATCACCAATCGTCTGATCGACCCCCAAACCCCGTACGTAGTGTAGACCTCAAGGGTCACATCCATTAAAAATGCAAGTAACGCCAATCAATTTCTCGGCTCTTAGAACCCCTTTTTGCAAAGTTTTATCCAAATCTGCGAATCATTCAAGAAAAAGTTTATGGACTCCGAAGGTGACACCCTCGCGTTTTGTCCGGAAAGCCACTTGATAATGTTCACAAGTAGAACTTTATCTATATACCAAATTTGATCAAAATCGTTGGAGCCGTTTCCGAGTGTTTTTTTATGTATATATTGCTCGTGCTTATCACAAACTCATATTAACACCTTTAATTTACAAAAAATGGGTTTTGTAAAAAAAATGCAAGTTGATCAGGATACGAACCGAGGATCTCCAGAATATCAGGCTTGAGCTTAACCAATGAGCTACAAATGTTCTTTAATAGTGAAGGGCTCGAATCCACATATCAGTTATAATCTTTATGGGCGGTAGAATAAGAATTTTAATTGCTGAAAACGATTTTTTATGTGAATGTGAATACAACCAATCGATTCAATACACTCTCAAACCCATACATATGAATTTTCATTGAAATCGGTAGACCAGATTCCGAGATAAAATTTGCATATATACAGGGTGATTCACGGTCGATGATACCTTTGACGTTTAAGGAAACTATTCGTAGGATTGTTCTGAAAATTGTATTATGTAGATTATACCTAGAGATCTATCGACTGAAACTATTTTCGGTCTTGCGACGTTGCCACTTATATCAAAAAGTATTAACAACTTTGATTTTTCAAATGAGATACCATGTATATTATCAATTTATTAGATTCTCTATCGCCTTCTGGTTATTTTTTCATAAGATACCCATACCTATCTCTAACAGTTTCCAGTGAATTAATTAATTTTCTTTTGTTTTGTTCAAAACAGAGTTCCATTCAATAGCCCATTACTCTGAATTTTAGAATGGTGAAACCATGAAATTCCAGTAATAGCTTTAGAAAGACTTCTTTCTTGGTTTTTATTGAAGATTTTCTCTTTATGTTATACAGAGTCGCTCAAAATTATTGATCTTTCCATCGGATCTATAAAGACCCAAAAATGCTTTTTTTCAAATAGAACACCCTATATTTTATTATTTCATCAGAGATTCAAAATACCTTTGATATGATATTTCATGTTCCTATACCTAAATGGTCAGGTTTTCAAAATATAAGCAAATATCTATTATGGTGAATTATTTCTAGCATTTTTATGTTAGGTATTTGCTGGTTACCATGGTGATAAAACACAATTATTATTTAACAAACATTACATTACAAACGCAAAGATTTGAAGAAAAAAGTGTATTCAACACCAGTACAAAGTAAAGATGAACTGTGTCAACGCGTAATTGAATGCATTGATGAGATAGATGCACGTGAAATAAGAAAAGCTATTTTATTGGTGGAGAAATGTATTCTTAGATGTTTGGAAAGAAACGCTTGTCATTTTGAGAATGTATTATAAATGTTTAATTATTTATATTTCTGCACTAATTATTATTATTAAAACCTTTGTTCTTACCACTTGGTTATTGACTAATAATTAGATATTATACTGTTTTTATAAAGTCTATTGCCTAAATAATCTAACAAAAGATCACAAAATACATAAGTATATCGTTGAACTGGATTCATTTTCCCAATATCAGCCAATGCATAGTTATTGCTAATTTTATCTTGAAATCGAGTTCAGGTTCTGTTGAATTCACGTACTCATTTTTGCCAAGACTGAGTATGATATCTATGAAAGTTTATTATTATTTTTAAAGGAATTTACAAGCACGGTAAACGAATCGTTTCAGCAGTCTACTTATCATCCCAAAGATGAGTAACGAGACTGTTTCGTTGAATTAGCCTCTAGGAATCAGATAATTACTTATTTGTTCTTTGAATAGGTTTATTGTTGTTGTCTTTTTTGTACTTTTTGGGTATCTTGCATTAAACTTTCTGAATGTTTTTGCAATAATTTGATCACATTATCTATGAAGAATGAACAACTCAACAAACACTTACTCTTTCTCACGATAATTACTTGATAAACTTTCCATCACCATGGTAACCAGCAAATACCTACCATAAAAATGCTACAAATAATTCACTTTAATAGATATTTGCTTACATTTTGAAAACCTGACCATTTTGGTATATGAACATAATATATCATTTCAAAGGTATTTTGATTCTCTATCTGAAGAAATAATATTCTATTCGAAAAAACGCATTTTTGGGTCTTTATAGATCTGATGGAAAGATCAAGAATTTTAAGTGACCCTGTATAACATATAAAGAAAATCTTCAATAATAACTAAGAAAGAAGTATTTATAAAGCTATTACTGGAATTTCATCGTTTCACAATTCTAAAATTCAGAGTAATGAGCTATTGATTGGAGTTCTGTTTTGAACAAAACAAAAGAAAATTAATTGATTCACTGGAAACTGTTTGAGATAGGTATGGGTACCTTATGAAAAAATAACCAGAAGGCGATAGAGAATCTAATAAATTAATAATATATAGGGTGTCTCATTTGAAAAATCAAAGTTGTTGATATTTTTTGATATAAGTGGCAACGTCGCAAGGCTGAAAATATTTCCAGTTGATAGATCTCTAGGTATAATATACATAATACAATTTTCAGAACAATCCTACGAACAGTTTTCCTTAAACGTCTAAGGTACCATCGACCGTGAATCACCCTGTATATATATGTTATATTACTCAACTCCAAGTTAACTTTTTAAAAAAACAATATTTATTAACTCAAAGTATAATTATAAATTTGAACTTAACTTTACATGACAGTATGAATCTAGACTCACAAGTTGACTGACACATTCGCCAGAAGATTCACGAGTGATGACGTTAGCTGGAGATCTAGTATGTATACAATCCAAAATGTTCAATCATCAAAAAAAATATAAAAGAACGTAAATAAATACAATAGATCTTTTCTCCTAAGGTTAAATCGAAACTTCTAGAAATATTATAAATAAAATACTTAATAATGTCTTTTTGGAGGCCAAACTGGATTAATAACTAACAATGGTATTTATGGTAACTTGCTGACTACTGGTCGGCATCTCTATGAGATATAATATTTAAAAATAATACTTTGTTACTATGACTTTAAATAATATTGCAAATATAACTTCATATAACTTATATACAAGCATAGCTCGTTTAATATAATTAGATTGACCCTTACAAATTAATGTATGTTGTCATATTCATCTAAATGGCGTTACCGTTAATTAGATAATAAATAAATGAGAATTATAAGTATAACCATTTTTGAAATATTTTGAGTTTTATATTGGAAATGAAGTTTGCTGACCCGTAATTAATATTTTTTCCTGTAACAAAGGCATTATTATTCAATTGTTTTCATGTAGAAAAATATTGAAATTAGTAAAAATAGCAGTATTTGTTTGACATTTTTATAACTAGTAGTACAGGTTGATCAAAAAAGAAGAATAGAAATAGATTTTATAAAAAACGACAAAAGTCTTTTTATATAAATCACTGACAAGTAAGTTATAACTCAAAAAACTTCTGTTCTAATATCGAAAAATTCCCTCTTGTGGCAACATAAAAAATTACAATCCAAATGACTAAGGTAGATTTGATTCCTACGAAAAGCACTTATCAAGGAACCAAATTAGGTAAACTCCGTTCAGCCACTTAGAAGTTAACAAATGTTTAATCACAAAACGTTTGAACTCGCCCCACGATTTTATTTTGAGATATAGGGAAAGAAGATCTACAAAAAAGATTTGAATTTATCTCAGGTTTAAAAATGAATTCTTTGTTATATTCGTTGAAAGTAAAATTTCGAGAAACAACACTTATTTTAATTCAAGGTAGTGATTATTCCGTCTAGCGGCATAATCACCTGAAAACAATTTCCAGCACTTTCACATGACTACTTTAGTAATTAAGTTTTTTAGCTCAGGTCTCTACAATGAGTAGTCTCCGACGAGATACAGCCGATTACTTCTCTTAATGGGACACCCGGTAGGTACATTTTGAAGATATGCGTTCTCCCTGTTAGCATAATTAGCATTCTTGTTTGAATGTGGTCATGCCTTATCAACTATGAATTTGCAGCTCTTAAATACAATTTATATTGCTCCTGTCCTGAGGAAATCTTCATTTGATCTCAGTTAGGTTTATACTAAGGTTAAGTTCTTTTTCAGTTATATCATTTGGTATAGATGGACATACTTTAGAAATGATCATTCTTTGGTTTAGTGCCCTTTAATTTTCTAATTTGTTCCTTCGGTCATGGATTGGTGTTTATGACCTGAGTAAGGTCCTATATCTAAGCAGGCACAAAGCTTACTTGTTTGACCTTAACTGAAGATCCCGGTCTCTCGAGGATTTGCTTACGATTTGAGGTGTAATAAATAATTGAATCAACTGACTTATAGTTGTAGTCTGATGACATCACACAATCTTGCTCAAACTGACTGAAAATCAGCTAAATGAGATTGATATCGAGCAGATCGACAATGGTGGTCGGCTTAATTTATAATGCAGTTTGAACCATTACTAACCCACGTTCATGCGTTTTTACTCAAGTCTCTAGTTAGACAATTAATATTGCGCAGTTTTATATAGAATTGTATACAATAATAAGTTAGTGTTTCTATAAAAAATGTAAAAAAAGTTTTATCTACTTTTATCCGAAATCGGTTAAATCAAATAAAGTCATGGGCATCTCTTTATAAGAACTTCCAAACTCTCTCTCTACCCTTTATATGAGAAAAAAGTAGAAGAAAAGTATTTATTAGCATTTGTTCAGAATCTATATCCCTTTCTTGTTTACTTATTAAAAACCTACTATAACTAGGGCCCATTTTGTTTTGTCTGGTTATGCAATCACTATGGCAATTTGTCTTCTCTTTTGGGCCTTTCTCGGACATACTGGCTACCATCTGCCGACCTAGATGTAACAACCGAGGAAAGTGTGCTTTTGTCAGCATCTCCAAGCATTCTTTGACCGTTTTTGCTTAATGAATCTTTCTTGGCCAAGACTTTGACTTTATTGATTCTGGAATATGCTGTTGTTTCTAGAATGCCCTCACAGAAACTTTTTCACGAGTCTCTTTTGGCTTTTTGTAGCTTTATATAGTATTTTGTGAGTTTCCTTTTGAAAAGTTCCCAGCTTTCATTTGATTTGGCTCTATTCAATAGCCTCTTTACCACGGTGAGCCTATAAGCTTATAATTCAGCTAAACTTGCGTGCTTTGCCTTATTCTGATTTACATTTACAATTGCCTCATAAATCTGGTCCACTGACACTCCATTTAGCCTATCAGCACGAGCGATTCAAGCTCTGTCCATTTTCTATTTACAAGCTAACAGGAGTCTTAGCCTAAAAGTTAAACTCAAGGCTAGAATAAATTCAAGATTTCATAATAATTACCTACTGCTATAGCAAGTACTATGCTGGAAAAATATGTGAATTTTTCTCGGTTCTCGGGTTTTCAAAAGATGTTCCCTTTTCAGTGGTGCCTAAGTTAAGATGAAACATATTTTTAGGCATTGGTCTGTCTGTTCTGTGTCTAGATTATCTTGTGAATGGATGGATCGATTTTGTTTCTTTCTTTTCTGTTTAGTGGGGTACCGAGACAAATCGCCTGTCGAATAACTTGTTTTGCTTAAAAGTCTATCACGAAAACACCTCAAAGGGTTTTAATGAAATTTGCCAAAAGTATTCTCGTAGAAGCCCATAGAAAGAGAATGAAAAAATGTTATGTTCAAATAAATTTTCATATTTTCTACTTGTTTACTCATACTCTTGCTAAACGTTTCGTCTTGCACAAATGTATTATAACCATTGTTTTTGCTCTCTGCATTATGCAAGGAATAATTACACAAACGGAGATCAATTTTTCAACTGGACAACTTCAAGCGCATGCAGATCATGTACAGGTGTCCCACATAAGATCCGCTATCCTCTTATCTCGAAAGATATTCTATTTAAGAAAAAAATTCAGTAAAGAAGATTATTGTCCTAAAGGGGAATTTTATATTATATACCTTTCACGTATACAGGGTGCTCAGTTTTCCATGGTCAGAAATCAACATTTAAAAATTAAATGGGACATTTTTTATATTATTTTGGAAATGGATTCCTCGTAAAAA
The DNA here is from genome assembly GCA_958507055.1 of Crioceris asparagi. Lineage (NCBI taxonomy): Eukaryota > Metazoa > Arthropoda > Insecta > Coleoptera > Chrysomelidae > Crioceris > Crioceris asparagi. The sequence goes on from OY293828.1 coordinate 64,313,741, forward strand.
ATAACATTGACTTTCAATAAGATATTATACAGCTTTCTCTTCTGGCTTAGGATTTAATAGCATTTTTAATTATATTTTTGCTAAGAACGTATTTATTAAGGTAGTAAAATATATATCATATTTGGTGAATAAAAATGACTATGTTAAAAACAAAACCACAATATGTAACTCTAGTTGTTTCCTTTGGCTACAAATTATACAGGGTGATGCCAGAAATTGATCGGATGGGGATATATAAGATGACCTATAAGTCGATAATTTTAAATGGAACACTCTGTATATCAGCCGATTTCGATTATTCACAAGAAATTAAGGTACATTTGTAAAAACTTTGTAGCCGTCTGGAAAATATTCGCTATTGAACATTTCGTATGCAAAAGAAAATACCTTTTGCTTAAACTTAATAGGAAATATGTTACGAATATTTTTAACGGGCTGACTGAAGTAGATTTTTAACAATATTTTGTAGTTTATAATTCTAACGTGTGTGTATTTTATGAGAAAATAGTTCTCCCCAATGATCGGTAAAATAAACTTTTTATTTCAAAGACAAATAAAAAAACAATACGATAAGTTTTGTGAACTATTAAGTATGTAGCACGAAGTTTAGTTAATAGTGAACATTTATTTGCAAATTAATTCATATGTAAAAACAAACAAAACAAATACATATATAATTAAAGGACCAATAGGTAAACTATACCTGATACAAAACGAAAAATTAAAGTAAATATAGCCTCCAATCTGGGCAATACAAGTTGTGTAGATGACTTCTCATTTTCTCAGGGCGTTTTTTTACTGAAGCACCTTCATTGGTATTTTGATTTTTTTCCCTTCTTCGTTTTCTGAGACTATCAACATCTTGAGGTTTAAGTTTATAGACTTTATCTTTTCATGTTCACCAAAGAAAATAGTCCAGGGGGCCAAATTTGGACTCTGCGGAGGCCAACGAATATTTCCATTTGCCCCAACGACCTCTGCTAATATTTGTAACGTATTTCCACATTAAATTTAAACTGAAGGTATTTTCATTGCATAGAAAAAATGTTTAATAGCAAACATTTTCTAAACAGCTAAAGATGCGTACAGACTATTTTATACAAAGTTACCTTATTTTTTTTGAACAATCGAAATCGGTAATATATAGGGCGTTCCATTTAAAATTATCGACCTATAGGTGATCTTCTATGTATATCCCGATCGGATCAATTTCTGACATCACCCTTTATAATTTGTAGCCAAAGAAAACAACTAGAGTTATATATTGAGGTATTGCCTTTAACATAAAAATGGCGGATTCACCAAATATGATATACTCAGCAAAAAAATAAAAATAAAAGCGCCAATCAATCCTAATCCACGAGAGATATAATATCGTTTTGAAAGTCACTCTTAATTTTTGTATTTCCAAAATAATATATAGGGTGTCCCATTTGATTTTTAAGAGTTGATTCCTGACAATGGAAAACTGAGCACACTTTATAGGTAAAACGTATATAATATAAAACTTCCTTTAAAAACAATAACATTTTGTAATGTAACAAGCGCAGACTGGCTAGAAGCAACGGTTACCTCACTGGTTTCCTGGGATAATGCAAGTCTCAGGATTCTGCGGGAAAATGACCTGCTAAGGCCGGTAGCTTGCTACATCTATGTCCCAGATGAGAATGACGAGAGACTTGATGGTAGCATGATTCTACAAAGGCTGAAGGTTAGCAATCGGAATCTAAAAACATCTCTCTGGACCATTTGGGAGAATAAACCAATGGGAAAGGGACAGGATGTAGACCTTCTTCTCCGTGGATGAAGAATCCTTGGAGGAGATCAAACTGGACATAAGTCCCTACTTCGGAATGGATCCGATTAACTTCAAGCTCAAGCCGCAGGAACCCAAGTCCAAGGTAGCAGAAGTGGGAAAGGCTAGTAATCCAACAACCTCCAAAGGTAGCACTGCGTCTACTTTGAAGGCAGAGAAATCGAGGGCTAGGAAGAATGATCCAGGGCAAATGCAAAAGATGGGAGGAGCTTCCGAAAAGGCAAAGTCCGAGGAAGCTCATCAGCAAAGTGGTGTAAGCCCTCCCTTAATACCATCACAGGCCAGAGAGCAGGTGAAAACCATGGAGCAGAGTGAGCCAATCAGGGCCGAAGAGCCTGAGGATATCCAACCATCTTCAACCTAAGTCAACGTGTCAGTTTCCTGCAGGACGACCTGCAACACGCCAAGGCAGCTAGTACCGTATTGTTTAGAGACACGGAAGGGCCATAGCAGGACTCAAACAGCAAAAAGGTACGTTGCTATATAATAGGCCATTTATCTGACCAAGAGCATGTATCATACATAGTGAAAGGGTTAACTGTGGTCTAATCTCGGGGTTATGCACCCGTGATATTGTAACTGGATTCCTTTCGTACCAAATAGAGGAAGGAGCGATAAGACTAGTAGTCTGCTCCGCCTACTTTCCAGGAGAGGAACTGACCTACCCGCCACGAGCAGTGAAGGCCGTCATAGATTGTTGCGACGCAAACGCCCACTCTACCATCTGGGCAAGTGCAGATATCAAAAAAAGAGGTGAGTCGCTCTATGAATTTATATTAGGTGAAGGGTTATTTATTGCCAACACAGATAGTCCACCTTCGTTACAGGTACTAGGAAAGAGAGTCGTTCATGGACGGGACGGTCACTTTAACGGGTAAAGCATCCTAGAAGTGGCAGTGGACCAGATTAATGAAGCAATAACAAATGCCTATCAGGAAAACTGACCAGAACGAACAAAGCAACACAAAGGGAACGCAGTTTGGTGGAAATATCACCTCGAGGCTCTTAAACCGAGGTGAGAAGGCTATTCAACAGAGCCAGATCCAACAGAAACTGGAATCTATATAGGAGTAAATTAACTTATTATAATAAGGAGCTCCGGAAGGTTAAAAGAGACTCGTGGAGAAGGTTCTGCGAAGAGATCCACTAAACCTCGGCAAGTGCCCGAATCCACAAGGTCCTAGACAAGGACGGCTCTAAGGACCAGGTTTGTTTCCTGAAAAATGCTGACGGGAAGTACCCAGAAACACTCGAGGAAAGTTTAGAGATGTTTATAAAAGCACACATCCCGGGAGCCAAAATTTATCAAGGTCAATCAGTGGCAATTGCCAAGCGCGAGGAGACAAGAAGAATCAAGCGAGGGGACTGGCGAATTGCCACCGCCATCGCAAGGCCATATAAAATAAAATAGGGCATAGAGGAATTACAACCCTTCAAATAACTGAGGATTTACAGGAGGGTAAAAAGGTACTAGTCCACACCCAAACAAAATTTTCAAACCTAGCCTAGCTTGGAGACTGTAGTGCACTGTCAGATGCTAAGAAATAATATAATGACAAACTGATAATGGTATCAAATATTAAATAGAAAGCGATATGGAAAATTATTAATAATTTGAAAGGAGCTACGCAAAAAAGTATGCCTGTCATTATTCACGTTGGAAATGGAGAACAAATGACCATGCAAGCCAAGCCAAGCAGTTTAACTTCCACTTTACTAAAAAATCATCTTCTTTATATCAGCATGATCTCGATTATTTACAACTGAGTATGCCAATGTCTAAAAGGTTTTTTTTCTTAAAGCCAGTGATACCCTCCGAAGTGAACATTTTGATTGTTGATTTGAAATCATTCAGTTCAAGTGGTTTTGATGAAATATCAAATAATTTACTAAAATCATCGGCCACAAGCTTATGTGAACCGTTGGCTTTCCTTATCAATCTTTGTTATACAGAAGGTTTTTTCGGAATGTTTGAGAATGTATGTTGCTCTGTCATTATATAAAAAAATCAGTTTATTGTCTAGTCTCTCCAAACTTATTGAAATGGACATCAAAAATCAACTGAACTCATTTCTGTGGGGTAAGGGAATTTTAAATAGAAATCAGCACGGATTTTGAAAAGATATGAGCACAGAATCAGTTCCGTGTGATTTTCAGAAATGTTTTGTAGACAAACTTGATAAAGGAGAGTATTCTCTTGGTTTCTTTATATACTTTTCAAGAGCCTTTGACTTAGTGAGCCATAGTCTTTTATGTAGAAAGCTAGAATTGTACGAATAGTTAGAGGAGTCCCACTAAAAATTTTTAGATCCTTTTTAAATTGTAGAAGTTAGGTGTTAGTCTGAATGGTGTTCTCATTACTCCACGTAAAATAAATCAAGGTATACCCCAAGGCTCCCTTATTAGGACCTTTAGTATTCAATATTTTTATTATTGATCTCATTACTCATATGAAAAAAGCATGGACATAATACTGAGTAAATGTGAAAAGATTTTTGAAGAAATTGTTCGATGGTCGGAAAAAAACTGTTTATTAATAAATCAAAGCAAAACAGTCACAGTTTATTTTTGGGCGTTCCAAACCAAGACCACCCGTGTTATTCAAAAATAGGGAAAAATAAATAACTTCTAGTGATAAAGTTAAAGTAGTAACTTTTGACAAACATATAAATTGGTTAGAGCATACAGAACTGCTGTCTCAAAAGCTGAGAAGTTGTTACTATGGCATATATTTGCTGTTATTCCCTAGATTGCATTCTCTTTCAAGTAATGTACTTAACTGGCACCTTGTTTTCACTTTTCATAATAAAACATTAATTAAAAAAATATTCCCTACCTTATAATAAAAGAAACAACATACTCAAACTTTAATGAAAAAACGTCTTTATCAAACGATATAATTCTGATTTATAGCTCATACATTTTCAAAATGGCTACCTCTATTCCTTATGTAAGCACGAGCCCTTTTTCTTATTTCTTCAATCCATCTGTTTGGAAACCGTTCGTCTAAGAGTTCCCTTATACGATAGTATGCAGTATATCCATCATGCTAGAGAAACATCTGTTGCCTGTTTGTTAAAGGGACATCTAGTAACTCATACAGGTTGTTACATAAGAAATGTTCATAATTTTCACCGTTAAGGTTATCAAAGAAAAAATGGGGACCAATCAGATTATTGCCAATAACTAAATTTTCTTTGAAAACTAATTTGTCTCTTCAGGTGCGGATTATTATGGGTCCAGTAGTACAAATTATGAAAAATTTAGCATCCTCAACATCCGCACTCAGAATACTGGAGAACTGGACTCTGCGCGCCGGATCACCCTCGTCTATTCATTGCACAGGAGTATAATGAAACGGGTGAAGACCATTTTGGTGAACGACTGACCAGTTCTTCTTCTTGTGAGACACCCAGCTGTCGAGAAATTTTTCTTGTACCTGTTGATGGTTCTTCATCAAGTAATCTTAAAATTTCACCATCAATATGGGCGTCTGCAGGTGGAGCTCCTACACGTTCTACTCGTTGAAGGCTGCCTGATTCTGAAATACGACGGTAGGTTGCACCAAACACTCTTACATGCGAACTGCGCCTATTTGGAAAGCGACGTACAAATTCACGTTAAGCTTCAGCTGCATTTCCATTAGAAAACCATACATAAATATCAGCATATCCAGTATAACTGAACGTTGCCATTCTATATACCGTAAATAAAAGCCAAAGATTTTGATCAGAACAGTTTATATCGATACTTTTGACAATAAGCTGAAACTAAATGTCAAAAAATAAAAAATATGTTGTATTGATAAATACATATTACAACATTATTAAGCGAGTAGCACACCAAAATGCGATAGGAAAAAATGCAAAATAGTAGTTGCAAATAAAAATTATTTAGTTAACAATAAAACAAAAGGGTAATTCTGAAATAATGCACCTTATTTTGAAGACAATAAATTGGAGCACCTTTAAAAATAAATTGTATTTTTGATGTATTACGACATTTTCAAAATTTTTGAGCGCTGAACTCAAATCAATCATCACCAAGATTGATATGGGAATGCCGCAACGCCCTGTACAGCCTAGGTAGTCACAATAGACTGACCCTAGCCTAGGCAACAGGGCATCAGAGAATTGATGGCAACACAAAGGCTGAGTAACTAGCCAAGCAGGAAGTGGAAAGGCCATGAGTGGATCAGAGCCCTCCTGCAGAATTGCTAAATGCCTCATTAAAGGACATATGCATCTTTTGATCAAGAAACAGGCAATTCTTCTGTGGCAGGAATCCACAGAACAGAGACAAGCCAAATTATTCCTAAAAAAACCCTCAGCCAAAATGTCCCGTGAAATACGAAATCAGAGTCGGTAAACGACAATGAAATTGTTAGGGATGCTGACAGGATATTGTAGGCTTGGAAGCACATGAACAATATGGGCCAGGAAGAGGTGGAAACCATTGTTCACATACTCTGCGAATGTGAAGCACTGGTAAGAGTGCGGTTTAAATTTTTCGGGGAAGAGAGACCGAAGGTAGAGAGCTACGTGAAGGACTCTAGACTAGGTATCTAGGTATCTAGACTGCTAAGTCTGCTAAAAAGAATAAATCTAGATACTGAACTATAAGGCAATGGAGAACCACAATAGACAAAAACTGGTCGTGGTGGGATAGAAAGCGCAGCCACTCCAAATAATCTAATCTAAATCTAACCTAATAGGCCACCTCAATCCCCCGACCTATCAGTACTCGATTTTCTTCTTCGGGTAGCAGTCAAAACTAAAGTTTATAACACCGGCTTAACCACCGTACAAGACAGCATGCCTCGAGTTTGAACAGCATTTGAAGATCTTAATTCACAATCAGTAATCCATGGACAGTTCCTGCTTTGGTGCTAGAAATATCTGGAAGATCAAGGGCATCATTTTGAACATTCATTAGAATACAGCTTTAAATTTTTACATAAAAATGATAATTTGGCAATTATTTAAAAGACGACGATTTCAATATTTTAATTTTTCACAATTGTTTTTTTTTTCTATGTACTTGAGCCTTTATAGTTACAAAGTTCTTGATGTTTTCTACAGATTTTGGTGTTTGTTTATGTTTCTGTGGATATCGCATAGCCATTGTATTAGATGTTCTTGAAATAACTTTATCACATTCTCCATAATAATAAATAAACTTAAATAATCGTCTTTTCGGCATGATAATTACTCAAAATTTGTAAATGACAAGTATTAATATAGACTTTTTTGATGCTTGTTTGACGTTAATTTACATCTGTTATTATTTTCTAACGCAAACATGGATCACTTCTAACATAACTTTAGATGTAGACAACCTTATACAAAGTTACCCTTATTTTTGCAGCTTTATACAATAAAATAATAAAAACGGGGGTCTCCATTTGAAAAAAAAATACTTTTGACGTTTTTTTTGGATCTTGTTTTCAAGATTCTGTTTTGATCACTCTGTAGGTACAATTTTGTTATAAAAATATGATATACTGATAAAGTAAATCTTCTACAAGAAAATCGACACAAATTAAATAGTAAAGGCTTCTCTATAGCAAAGATTAATAATTAGGTATGTTTTGGACTGCAAACTTAATTTTTGACATAACATTTGAAATATGTCAAAGAAGGTTAGACTAAAGTATAGGAAATTATACATAAAATATTTTCAAAAGAAATTTATATATGTGGCAATATACAAAGTATTCCAATAAAAATAACAAAGTTGGCATCTACTTCCGGTATAACCAGAAATACGACTAACATGAAAAGGTCTTAGACCCATGTCCCCTAGTGAATTTAGTAGGTATGTGACCAAATTTTAAGATTGTTTGTACATATCCTTTGTCCAAAATCGATCGATGTCTTTCTCGATGAACCACTCTGTATAGTTATATAACAAAGGACTATGTTAGTAGAAATACAACAAACCGAATTCCTATATCTATTTAGTTCAGTAAACAACATGAGGTTCTTTTATCATTCATATGATAAAAAGCTATTAGTATTATTTGGATAAAATATTTACCATTCGAATTTAATAAGCGAAGGCCTTCAGGTGATCTCCTCAATTATCAGATAAATAGTTTTTTAACTCTCTACGGTATACGTAAATTACATAGTTTGGAATCAATTGTCATGTGTGTTATATTGCATCTTATCATCTACTCCATGTTAACAAGATGTATGTATTTGCATTTCAACAACCATGATTTCATCCTACAAGCTGTATCTCAAAAGTGCAGAATTGCATACAAACTTATAATATTAGCTGGTACATTATATTTAGTCAGTCCACATGTAACTTTTTTGAATAAACTTCTTGAAAACTTTAATTAAATTTCCATTTTCAAAATCGGTCCTTTGGAACTATAAGTTGTGTCTTATGTTCTGTTGTTAATATATATAGATAAAAAGAAACGGCCGCTGGTGAAGTTTTTGGCGAGCGCACGGATGGTTTTTCGAAAAAAATGGCCTATTTAAGGTCCGTCCTTTCGTCTATCGGAGATTCTTCATCGTCGCTTTCACGCGATTCCAATCCAACGCCACCGCGGAAGCCAGTAGCCTTGAATCATCCACCTTTGCCGCTCCAAGTTCTCGTGCCAGCTAGTGTGCCGTTTTCTACGCAGCTTCTTCAGCACGTTTTCGTTTGTTGAGTAGCGAGGTTCCGAATTAACGTTGTAGTAACGTTCGGAGTTTTTCCGTTTTATTTTGAGGGATTGTTTAGTTTCGGAGCCAGAGAAAGTGAAAAGCCGAAGCATTAATTAGAAGCTTAGATTTTTTGGTAGGTAGCTCTCTTGAGCCGTCGCAATGGAGGATTGGAGCCGTTGTGGCCGAAGGAGCGGAGCAGTTGCAGCCGGATTGAGCCACTACGGCTGAAATGAGCCGTTGCAGCCGAAAGGAGCTAATGCGGCTGAAGGAGGCCATTGCGGCGGAAAGGAGACACAGCATTATAGTCTCGTTGAGCTCTGGTCTTAAATGTCTGTCGACATAAACGTTTCCTCAACGAAATTGCTCCGCTATCACCCCAGCGCTATGCCTCTGGGTTGGTCGTAATAACACAAGGGCTCTTAGCCTTAGAAGCAATGTTAGAAATTCACAGGCATTCACACCTCGAGTTAGCCAACCATATACCTCTCTCGAACAGGGGGTTTCCACCAAGTCTAATGCTTGTTTTGTTTTTAGATGACCTTAGCTTCATCCTTTATCACGTTTTATGAGCTGCTAGAGGAAGCAGTGGAGACGTATGAAGAAGCTAAAATATTAGATAGACTGATGCTGTTGACTCAGGAAGTATCTCGAAATCTTTTTGATTCTGAAGAGAGAGAGAGAGAGAGAGCCTCAAATGCTTAACAAACTGCCTTACCTACAGTTGGAATCACTCCTACCTTTAATCATGTAGCATCTAGCCTTCCTGAGCTGAGCTTTACACGGATATTAAGATCCAGATGTTAAAATAGGCTTTTTGCAGTATGTACACTCTTTTCATATTCCAGTAGTTTTTGACTTGTGTAAACAAATTAGAAATATGTAATAGAACCCAATAAACTCTATCTTATCTATCTATCTAATATGGTCCTCACCATGATGCTGATGTAACAAATTATTGATCTTGTTTTTCTAAGAGCTCTTATTATGAGCCCCCCTGCGATTACAAACAAGATTAAAGGCTCTGCTAACCGAGCGGAGTTGCTCCAGGAACGTATAAGTTCAGTAAAGAAGTTGTGAATATCCCAAAGGGGGCGGATCTTCAACTGAAGCGCGTTTCAGGCTTGATTGAGTCAAATAGTGACGAAGAGAGAGGCGACCCTTCGGATGTTGCAGGCACCCTTCGGCAGTTGATCCGGGTTCGATCCCCGGCCACCGTGCGAAGATCAATGACGATATAGAGCTTGGTCAAAATATCTAGGTTGGCTATGTTGGAAGATCGCATGGAAACTTTATATGCGAATCTTAATAATAAAATTCGTAGTCTGATAAGACCAATACATGATCCTCGAAGGAACAGAGAAGCTGTGGAGTCGGAGATAAAAAAAATATTGGGCAGATGCCTCACAGTCTGAACGTCATACAACTCCACCTTGGGTGCCACCTAGCTTTGAAGACCAGAGTAATGAAAAAGATTTGATCATTTTGCTCCTAATCCTGAGGTTGAGAAGAACGAGCCAATAATTCCTCCGCCACAACCAGAAATTAAATTACAGGTGCTGAAGAAGCTTCACGCTGCCCTCATATTCGAGGCCTTGAAAACAAATACTCTTTTGGCAGGTTTAGTCCAAAAATCTTTTGGGCAGTCCCTCCTTACAAAAATATATGCTACATTGTGAAATGTTTCGCATGAAGGAAAGGGAGAAGATGTCAGCGGGGATGATGATTCTGGCTCAGAAATACCCGGAAGCTTATAAAGATATTAAGGATCTATTTTTTGGAGACGACTCCTTCAGGAGCATTTCGGATGATTTGTTATATTTTACATGTGCAAAGCGGGCGGACCTGTTGGAAATGAGAAGGCAAGCATTAAAACCTAAGGAGCAGTTTCAAGCATCGAGGCTGGCGGAGATTTCACCTTGAGAATCTCATTTGTTTGACGAATGAGCTCTGGCGAACTTCATTGACCAGCAAGGCGGGGTCTCCATAAGGTGTTTTTTCACGCTAATAAATTTATTAAGAAGAGAGAAGCTTCTAGTTGGAAGGAGAAGCCACGCATTGTTCATTGAGAATACTGAGCGCAGTTACGCTGATGGATTTCAGAAATCCAGCGCATCGTCTTCCTTTCATCGAGCAAGCTCAAAGGATGCCTAGTCGGAGTGGAGCTCGAGAAAAAAGTCGTCTGCTAAACGGGATCGAAGATCGGAGAGATGGTCACTATCAGTTCCAGGGGGGTCAGTTGACAAAGTATATTCCAGTGTGGCGAAACATGGGTGCCCCAGATCACATAGTCAGCGTAAGAGGTTACGCCATTCCATTTATGAAGAAACCCCTATGATACCATTAGCAAGTCAAACAATTTGGTATAAAAGAGTTCAAGCATATGTTGAAACTAGAAAAGCTGAGGCGGTTAGGAGTGTTGGAGAAAACAAAACTGAAGGCAGGCTTTCTATCACCGATGTTTTTAATACGAAAGCCAGAAGGGACTTTCCGTCAAATATTCAATCTTTGTCAGCTAAACGAGTACCTAGAACCGAAAAAAATCCGTCTAGCGAAAGATACCAAAGTTTCTGCAGAGGAACGACATAAAAGAGAGCCACCGTAAATTTTAAGCCTGACGTACATGGGCCAAGTTTTTAATATAACATGCTTGCCGATCGGTGTATCAACTGCGCCACTAGCTTTCTCGAGAATCAGCAACTGGGTGGTGGACCAATTTCGACAAAGAGGCATGAGAGTACTGGTATACTTGGACGATTTTCTTTTCGCTCATCAAGACCTAATGATCCTTCGAGATCAAGGAAGCAATTGTTATTCTACAAAATCTAGTCTGGTTGTTAAATTTGAAAAAGTCTGTAACACTCCTAACGATGGAACTGGAGATCTTGGACCTCGTTTGGAATACGCCATTAAACCAGATGGCTTTGCCGGAGGTAAGGGCCATTCGTCAAGACCTTCAATGCCTAGTGTCAAGCAGCATGTGGTATTGGCGAGAGGGAACTTCTCTTCTGGGCAAACTGAATTTTGCCTTACTGGTAGTTCCTTTAGGAAGGCAGTTCTCGCGCCAGCTTTAGTGGGCGAACAAGAAACTGAAGGAAAGTCAATCTTTGAGAATTGTTCAGATTCCAATAAAAGCTTGGGGTGAAGATATTTGGTGGCTCCAAAATTTGAAGTATCAGATGATTTTCGAAGAAGGGCCGACGCAATTCTTATTAACAGTTGCATCAGATGTAGGCTGGGGCTACCAGCTGAACGGAGAAAACTATGCTGGAAGACAGATCAGCAGGCATGGCACATAAATTGAAAAGAGTTCTTTACGGTATTAACGACAGTCAAAACCCAAGCAAAGTTACTACAGATATCAACATTAATGATACTTTTAGACAATTTAACATTGTCTACATACGCAAGCAGGGCGGTACAAGATCTCAAACTCTACGGGAGATAGCCAAAGAGTTGCTAACACCGACCAGTCAAACTCAATTGTGTAGCAGACAGTTTGTCGAGAGGACTCCCCCTTCTGGATTGGCATTCGAGCCAGAGACTCCCAACAACTCCCGAGTAGTTTCAAAGTATGTTACGATAGAGCATGGGTGTTTCCCCCTGCCGAGGGTTTTTCAACACCTCAACAATGCGCAGGGAACATTTTTAATTGTGGCTCCTCGGTGGAAAAGAACCTTTTGGAGGGCCGACTTGAAGAACAGAAGCACAGCAGCCCCGTTCCATTTGATAAACTTGAAAGAGCATCTAGTGGACTTATCCTTCAATCAGATACCGCAGGTGATAGACACATGGTGTTTGGAGGTCTGGCGGGTACAGGGTGGAGTGAACTAGTATCTGGCATGGAGATAGAGCTACTGAAATCATCGTGGACGGATTCCACCTGGAAAACTTATGCCTCATTCTGGATGAATTGGAGTAAATGGTGTAGGAAGAACGATGTGACAACAAAAAACCGCCAGCTCAGCAGCTAGTCTCCATTTCAATTTTTTTATATTGAGAAAAAATTATCCTATGGTGGACCCAGAAAGGAGGGATAATTTGATAGATAGATTCTTTCATCAGATAGAAGAAAAGCGTACAAGAATCTAAACGACTTGTTTATTACTACAAGGAGTAAGCTAAAGATGGCATCAAGATGTGTGATTGCGGGTTGGCGAAAACATTTTCTCAGACTTGAGTTTGGAATTTTCCCATGTTTCGATGAGGTCAGCCATGGCATCGTGTAATTTTGAGAGGAGCTTGGATTTGGATGAGTTGCTCCAAATAAGTAACTGGAAAGGAGTGACAAACACTATTATAAGACTATAGAGAAACCAAAGAGCCGGTCTACTAATTTATTGTTAAAGGTTTTGAACTGGTTTAATCTACTTGCCTGATGTTAGATTAATAGTTATGTTTGGTTATTGTCAGTTGAAGTTGAGAAAGAAAAGGGTCAACCCCTGACATTGTCTATAAGTTTTTCTTTTGTTTAATTTTATAGCTCCATTAAGTTTATATTATTATTATTATTATGAATAATAAAGAGTTCTTGGAGAAATCTTTATTCTTCTTACATCTTTCCCTATTAGGTAAGATTCTCCTTCAGGTTACATCTCTCCGATAGGTCGAGCCCGAAGCCAAAGACCTTAAATATATCCCGTTTTCTACTCCGAAAGGAGGAAAATGGTTATTTCAAATCTTGCCGAGGTTTGACCTGAGTGAGGCTTTGCCGTCACTTGGATAAGGTACTGAAGAAGCTGCGTTTAAGCTCGCGCACTAGCCGTCACGAAAACTTGAAGGGGCAAAGGTGGGGATGATTTAAGGCTTTCGCTGGCTTCCGCGGTGGCATTGGATCGGAATTGCGTGAAAGCGACGATGGATTATCTCTGATAGGTCAAGCCTCGACAACACCTGAAATAACCGTTTCCTCCCTTCGGGGTAGAAAACGGGATATATTCATAGACTGCCGTCGGCAGAGCGGGCGCAAGGACGGTGCTGCACCAGCCAAGATTACTGCGGGTACTAGGCCTGTGCTCAAATAATTCCATGCTAATGGCTATCTGTGACCGTCTCAATTTCTTTATGTACAATGACATCTATCGCTTTTAGAGAGACAAATGCTTCTTGTATATAAGGTTTATGCTGCTTCTTCATAGATAGATATATAAATAAGAAGTGCAAATTTTAATCTCTTCTATACATACCTAATTACTTAAAAATTTATAATACATATACTTTAATATATAAGCAGAAACTCATCATCATCATTACCGTCCACATCGAGATCTATGTACGTAAGGCCATCTCCTCGTCTAATTATTGAAGTTCCATCGAAGTCTTCGAGCAGTATTTCAATTTCTAGTAAAAGGGAACATCTAGATGAGAAAGAGAAGTTTACTAAAAATAAATAAAAAATGTTTGCTAAATGTAGCGGCGGCGGTTATTTAAATGATCTCTTTGAAGAGCGGATTGATAATGCCAAATTAGAAAAGCAGCATATGATCGAAATCCATCAAATACATAAAGAAGAAGCGATTGAAAAAGGATAAGAGGCAAAAATTAGAAGGCAAATAGCGGATATAGAATTATCAATAAAAAAGGAGGAATCAAGAGATATTTTATTAGAAAAGGATGAATAATAATATTTTATTATTTGATATTTCACAAAGAAAATTTATTATTATATTAGTATTAAGTTTAAAAATGTTGTTAATATAAATTAGATTAAGTTCATGTATTGGGATTAAGTTTTAAAAAATATAAAATTTTATAAATAATAAAATATTATAAAAAAATTGTATTAAGTTTGGATGTACCAACTAATGAATAATTCATGTTCATATAAATCTATATGCACTTAAATAAAATCCATCTTATTTATTCAGGTATTTTTATTAAACAATTCATTCTGTAAAATGATGAACAATCAGTGCACGACGAACACCATACCCTTGAGCATTATCCCTTACTTGTACATTTTCTGGTATGTTTACATTTTTAGCTTCTATACAAAACAGCTCAAGCTTTTCCAGACTCTGAATAGCCTCTCTACAAAATTTCTTGTTCTAATTTGGCTTGAATTATATTGTTTTTGCTTGCAGCAGATGAATCATAAGATATGGCAAACATGGGTATTAACAAAAATCCATGTTAATGTTCTGCTTCAAATTTTGCTTTTAAATAGCTATTGTTCAAATTCATGCTATCATGTTCTCGTTCACCTTGCAAAAATGTCCATAATTTTCAACAATGGTCCTCCACTTGAACATTTATAGGTACTAAAAGTACGTTTTCGGTATAACTCTGCCAAAGGACCACCAGGATTTTAAATTAATATGTGCGTACAATCTACACAATCATACATTTGTTGTTCATCGGCATGTGTTGACATCTTAACAGTATTGGGAACTTGAGCGGCGAATATTGTTGAGAACTTTTTTATTATTCTACTCATAGTTGGTTGTGAGAGACGTTTTAGATCCCCAAAGGTAAGCTGGAAAAATGATGTAACAATAATTACCTGAAGTAAAAAAATACTCTTATTTATTAATTTTGATTACCGAGAAATAAAATGTCAATAAAAAAAACATTTAAAATTAAAACAATACGAAACGCAGCCTCTAAACATATTCATGTTCTTAAGAATATTTGTAAATACCTTACCTGAAAACTTTCGGTTGCATAAAACCATAATGCACATAGCAATGCCAGTAATGAGGAAACTGGTAAGACACGCATGTTAATTTCTACTAATTCTGGTGCCATTAATGTAACTAAATATTTCATAACTTACTGCTATATCCTGGAAGCATATCAGTGACCAAATAAACAGCTGACCAGCAGTTTCCGCAGAAGACTTTGTTGTGTGATATTTAGAAAATGTATAATGTATAAGTGAGGTTACACTACTGGATCGGTGAATAAGGTTGTAGCAATATGATAATAATGTGTCTTGTTAAGATTGACTGGCTTTTATTCTCCCGGTATAAACAGTATTTTAGGTGACAATTTTATGGTATTTACCGGCAGTATATATATACCTGGGTGTACACTCTTCCTGTATGTGGCTGCTTGTGTTGATAATTAACTTAGTGAATGTGATTTCAACTAATTTAATCCTATGGTTACTGATTATCATGTAGGTGAGTAGAGGGAAATTAAGCCTAGATGAATCTTATATATGTCTCGACAAAAGTAATATTTAACATATGAATGCATATATTTATTCTAGGTTTATGGGACAACACAACATGGAATGGTCTCACTGCGAAGTCTTCTGTATATTCTGAGCCTGACCGTCCAAGATTCGCTGTGAATCCAGCCGGGTTAACGAAGATGCGGTGCAAGCGGCAAGCTGGCCCTAAATGGTACGCGTACCAGCAGTGAACAGGAAATCTAGCAGTCCCAGAGAGCAGCCAAAGTAGATAGATAGATGTGCCGTATGAAAATTGAATGTTAGCCCTAACGAAAACCTCAGTCCAAAATTGGAAGCAAGACAGGATAGAAGCAGAGAGAACGAAGGAAGTAAGAAGTAGTAGAGATCCAGAGTGTCAAGAAGTATCGGAGAATCGATACAAAATGCAAAATATATGTAAAATAATTATAGGCAACACTGCAAACAAAGTTTCACAGGTACTCTGTGGTACTGTGGTTACCGGCAACGAGTAAGTAAGCCAAATGTTAATGGCGGACTCAGCCGCAAGCGATTTTGAGTTCTTTTTATTGTAATGAAGATTAAATAGTTTAAATAAATATTCTTCGCATAGCACATCATTCTAGTTATTTATATTAACATTGGTTATGGGCCCAGTAGGCTAGCAGCAGAGATTGATGTGTTTATGAAATAATAAAGTGTAGTCGTAAAACGTTGTAAGTTAAAAAAAATGGCGAATGGTACAATGATGGAAAACAAGCATGGAATAATTCCGTTTTGTGGGGTAGGATTCGATAATTGGAAGTTTAGACTAACATCTGTGTTGAAAGCGATGGATCTGGAAGATGCTCTTAAAGAGGTGGCAGAAAGTGATAGAAATCAGTAGTGGCAAAAAATGAATAACAAGGCATGTATGGTAATTATACAGAGTGTGTCTGACACACACTTAGAGTTAAAGATGTTAAGGACTCGAACATAGCCTTTGAAATGATAACTAAATTGGAAGGAATATTCAACAAAAAGGGTACGTATTCTAAGTTTTACCTATTAAAAGAATTGATATCTATTAAATATAATAGTAACACAGATTTGCAAGAACATTTTTCTAAGTGTGACAGAATATTTAGAGAACTGAAAAGCTTAGGAAGCAAGTTTGATGACTCCGATATGTCATGTTTTTTGTTGACATCAATGCCCAATGAATTTGAGAGTGTGGTTACGGCTATTAGAACTCTTTCTGAAAATGATTTAAAGCTGGAATTGTTAAGAGCAGGTTATTAGAGTTTAATTTAAATAGAAACTTAAGCAGAAATCCAAAATGTATTAGAGAAGTACCTGCCTCCTTTACTGCTGTTTCAAAACAAATCAAATGTTTTAAATGCAATAAAATAGGCCATGTACAAAGAGTCTGTGGAATAAAATGTAATAACTGTGGTAAATTTGGGCACAAATCATTTCAATGCAAAAATAAAAGGGAAAACAGAGATAGAAATAGGGCTAATTATACAGAGAGTCCGAATATAGGCGAGCAATCAAATATTAGTCAGTCAGTAGCTGTGGATCAGGAGGACAGAAAAGAGACGGTAGCTTTTTGTGCTACACTAGATACTTCTAGCGAGATGAAACTGAAAGAGTGGTATGCAGATTCTGGCGCCACCCATCACTACATAAACTGTGAAGATTTGATGGTGAATAAAAGAAAATTTGCTGAACCTCGGTTAATTCAGCTTGCCGCTGAGGGCAAGTTTATGAAAGCAGTCTGTGAAGGGGATTTGGAAGCAGTCAGAAAAAGAGCCTGGAAGAGAAAGTAAGAGGTATAACACGTGGCGAGGCGTCGAACCTAACCTACCTTAGTTCTTGGGCGGCCTAGAAGAACTATCTTCCGAGAAGATGACTCAATGGGTCAGTAAATCAACAAGTGTGAGGAAATCTCCAATTAATTAGTCAGACTGATTATCGTTTACGATATATAAACCCGCTATGCGTATGAATTTACACAATCACTCCCAAATCGAAAATGCCCAATCGTTTCCATCCGACATTCTACCGGAAAAGGTTCCTCAACCTCTCACAGAACTTCTAACGCAGTGAAAATTATGAAAGCCCTGGAGGCATAGAGAGAGTATAGAGTTAGTATCATGGAACATCTAGCGATAACCTCTCAATTCCAAGAAAAGAGGAAGAAGAAAGGTGACTGAGTGACAATTGCTGACTGTCAGCCATCCCTTCTACGTTCACCCATCAAGACTCATGACAAGACAAACAAAGATATTAAATAAATTAAATAGTTAACACTCCCCTTTAAGATTTATTTTCCTTTCAGGAAGAGAAGACAAGAGAACAAAATCCAGACGTAACAAACTATATTTTTAAATAGTTTTTATTACTTTCGGTTCTTGTATCAATGGACTCCGCAGCGATTTATCAGGCCCCATACGGTCTAGAGACTTGAAATTTCGAATTCGTACTTAAATCGCAGACATCTCGCCGCCTGTTAAGCTCCAAGTGTGATCCAATATTGGTAATTATAATTATCTCATTCAATCTCATTCAACCAAGATCATTATTTTGTCGACATGGAACGACAATGGGATCCGTCACTGGAATTACGCACGAGCATGGAGTGTATATATACGTCTCGTTCTCTGGTATATAAGTACTTTCTGGAAGATCGTCTATGGTTATGTCGCAATTGTCAGACGTCAGACGTTATTGTTAATTTAAAGTTTAATTTTGTGTTGTGGTAGACAAACAGTAATTTGTTATGGAATTGCTGTTGCTGGCAAACACATATACATAAGTATAGTTAAAATCGAGAAAAGGATAGCAAAAGTAGGTACTCATCGGTACGGTTTAAATCTTAAATGCCCAATAAAAAACTATTTTTATTTTTTTTTCAAAAATTTCACTTGTTACTGAATCTGTATCGACGTTGAATTTGAAAATTATCATAAAATTCAACTGGGTTATCAATGTTCCTAATATATCTTTTAGGAATTCTAATTGCTCCAAAAACATTATTGCCATCATATCAATCGATTTCCGCATTTACTCGAGCAATATTATAAAGGTTCTTTTCATAATTAACTCAACACTCTGCTATAATATAATTCAAAAATTGAAGTGGCGAGCCTCCCAGAGAACAACACGATTTGCACCAGTTGCTGAGAGAAAAACGAAAAGGAGAGATCAAACTGTGCATGTTTTCTTTATCTGGTGATGGACTATGAATAGAAAGAAAAAACTATCGCCAGCCGCTCGCCGGCGAGCGTTCGGTATCGACTGATGTGGGCATGCGTCATTCGGAGAGCGCTCGACTCTCAAATAGAGATGAAAATTTCTTGTAAATCTCCAGACAGCCATCGGCTGGCGTTAGACTATGAATACCACTGTCGTTTTCCCATTTACAATACATTGCCTATACCTACCAGGCCACTCTGCATTCTCACTGTGAAATGAAGTATAGTTTATTTTATAGTTATTCAATTTTATATGAGATAGTTCCAGTATGAAACTAAGCTAGTACCGAACTAGGTTTGTTTTATAAATCTCCAGTTGTCGCGCCTAAGACGACTTAGTTTCAATTTAAAATGGACTGTTACATTAGCTTCATGATATAAATATTGTGACAATTAAATGAGTATAATCATCAAGAAAGGTTAGAACAGATCTTTTAGCGTTATATGATTCCGCCATTTCCAGGGCACTATCCTGTTTTATGTAGGAGCCCGTTTGGTGGCGCGTGAGTTTGAATGCTAGCTTTGATACTCGCATTCCGATTGCGGGATCCAGCAAAATATCATTCCCTGCATACGGTTTTTTGCTGGGTCACCTCCTAATCATAGTGTCAGAGTTTTTATAACCTCAATCGACTAAACGCTATACAAAACAGGATGCAAACTAGTCTGCTTTGCGGGATCTAGTAATGGGCCCTCAGTTTTTCAGTTTTTTTCTTTTAAGGCAATATTCATATTTCATCTACTAACCTGTTCCTTTTCTGTAGTCAATTTTTATTAATATGGCCAAGACTCCTATCCAACAAAATAATGTTGCTACTGACTTCAGATATTAGACTGTTGGTGTATTTTATTTTTTAAGTGATCCTAAATAACTTTCAGTCTCTCGATTATTTCCAGTTTCTTATCAGTTGTGAGATACAATACTAAACATATTACTCTTATCTGGTTCCTCCCCTGTGTCATCTACATTTACTATGGATTTGGATTGAAATGTTTAAATGAATGTTGAGGCATCCTACATTCTACTCGTTTGTGACTTGCCTCCTCATCATGTACCTATGCATTCGCAACGTTTTAGGATTCGAATCGGATCTTTGGTTTACGATTGCTTCGTGTTCGAATACCCGTGTTTTTGCTATTCACTAAGACTACTCGTTCGAACACTATTCGATTAGAAGCAAACAGCGCTCGTTCGGAAAAATCATCTGTCACAGTTATGAAAATTATATAAAAAACTCAAAATTCCTCGTCTACTCACACAATCCTTCATAGATGCAGCAAACACTGTGGATAGTTGCAGTTTATCCGTAGGATTATTGCGAACGTGAGATGAATTACGTTTTGACGTTCATCCAGTAATCTATTTTTAACAAAGGCAACATTCATTTTTTCTTTTCTAGCGGAAAAGTTTCAATTGTCAACTGGCATGGTAAGTAGCAGATTCCAACTCTTCTAACATAGCACTGGTTTATTTCAGTTCGGAAATCATCATGTCAAACCTGACATGACTGAGTTAAGTTTGCAGGTTAATAGTGACAATTCAAGTGATGTATCTTTTCCTTTTGTATAGTCTAGATCGTCGTCTGCAATCTATTGAACTATTTGACATTTAAATCTTTTGTCTTTTAAAATTTTTCCTAATTTCTGTTAGCCGCTGAGTTCCACTAGCTTCGCTTGGCCAACCCTTTAGCATATTATTTTGTATGCAATATAACAAGCCTTTTTCAAAGGGTTTCCATAATGAATTTCCCATTATCAGTTGGCTCCGTCAAATAACGATATTCTGTAGCTTTCCTTCTATTTTGTAGTTTTGCTAGTCATAGGTTCTTTCCAATTATTCTCAGTTTCTTCTATATACAATATACATAAATAATTACCCTTAGATCAACATTATGGTGTCTGGATTAGTAACTTTTAAATATTTTGTTTGTTTGAATGTACGTATAGAAATTATCTAATAATTGACTTTTATATGAGTGGGTTTATCCAGTTTATAGATTGCTACTCTTGTTTACATAAAAAAATTATAGGAGTACTAGATCCTTAAGAGTTGAAGTTTACTTGAAATTTTCTATTCCTATGAAATCTCATTTAATTCATTATTACCGTCATCAACAGACAACGGAACTTATTATCAGTAACAGAACTTTATGTCATTTTGTCTAACTTCAGTGAAGTATACATTCCAAACTATAGACAAACTTCTAACAAGACGATTTACCAATATGACCTTATCGCGGCACTTCTAGAAATCCTGAAGTTTGTTCACAACTTCATTATAGAGATGACATCTTCATTACGGTTATTATCAAACATTTTGCAACTTGAGTTCAAGCAAGACGTTCTGAAATATAACTTGTGAATGTGTGATAACTTTCAGTTAAATCCAAGAGAAGTATCTACGCCATTTATTTCATAGAGACAATTGACGTAGGTATTAAACTCATAACGACATGTAAAGAAAATCTTGTAGTCATACGAGTTTTCTACAGCTAACAACAAATTGACCATATAAGAAAATCGTCGAATGGCAGTTGCGACGCTTCACTATACTAATACATATTGTTTTATCTTTGTCCTACAAATCATTATGAGAAGGCTATTTAATTATCATTCTTACTAACCTTGATATTCGACTTGTAGGAAGTGGCGGACCCTTCAGTCAAAGCATCGCTTTCAAAGGACCGACGGGTTTTCCTTGATATAAAATAATGAATTATCATCTTAAGATTTAACTTAAAATTGTAAGTTAGTAATAAAATTTTTGCCGAGAGTAAAGTTGGTCCTCCTTGAAAAGAAGCCCCTAACAAAAAATAGCCTGTTCGTAATCATTATTTTTTAGGAGTGCTCCAATATGTGTTATGAATAATATTATTCAACGATAAAATTATCTTTTTTTTTTATACTTATAGATTAGTCCAAGGTAAACTAGTATTATAATAAAAATGAAGAAATAAACTAGAGAAGGTGATTAGCAATTAGGAAGAAACAGAGCAAGTAGGAAAGTTAAGTTCAGTTTAAATTTAAACATATTATAAGAAACATCTGTAAAGCTTGAATGATCACTCAGAAATATGAAGAAGTGTATCTATAAGAAATTCATTTAGGAATACATGTCCAACCGAAAGATGAATAGACTCGGGAAAAAAAAATATAGCAATTAATATATAGCGTAAGCAAGCAAAGTCTAATTATTTATAGAGTCTTTCTGAGTATTTGTGACTCCATAAGCTGTAGATAGCGTGTGGTTGGCTAATAAAATATGATAAAATGGTTCCTGAAATGCATAATGAAGAATCGTAAGTGCATTTTGCGTTAACAAGTTAGATTTTCTTCAAGGATAATGGTAATGCTTGTTTATTTCAAAGAAATTTTAGAAGTTGAGTGAAAATATTTTTTTGTAGCTTAAAATTGAAATAACCAGCATATTGAACGGGCATATAAAAATGACTGGGATTAATTTATTTATAAGTTTATTATATTTATTACACTAATTATCAACTACTATGTACAATTCATATTTACTATTTACACTATTTACAACGAAGCGTTATTTATTTATGGCTCCCTACTAAGGACCCACCGAACTGAACCGTACTTCCGGACTCCACCATAGTCGTCTCTACCGTATTCACCGTACCGTGCTGACTGCCTCGGACTGGACTGACTGCACTGAGCAACTGCCCCGAACTGACTGACTCGCAGCACTATCTAACTGATTCGACTGCGCCGGGCGACTGCCCCTCCTTCTCGAATCTTCAACAAAATTCTTTCAACGCCACGTGAATTAGTGCAAACTTCGGGATATCATCTTGACCCAGGCATGCATCGCTGACCAATAGCAGAATTCCCAAACTCACACCACCCGGGCCCCACTAACGTCCGCCCTCGACAAAGCGCTTCGCCCACCGACGAATTGCAAATGACCACCTCTACTCCGAACGGCGCCGACACCACATCCCAAGTTCGTTATGTTGCCCCTTCTTAATTGTCAATTAATAATTACTTGACACCTACTTGGTGCCAATAACAACAGCTGCTTATCGTCGCCAACCGTTGGCTCCCAACAGCTCCGCCTTGACACTGATAGGCACTCACCGGCTTACACCAAGTTCAAGGGCTCCTTACTGTTGAACTTCACCACCAGGCTTCATTCACAGTCCAACATGCTCTTTAATCCCAGAATAAGCAATTGCTAACTCGAAGCACTGGAATTTTCATGGCCATTCTGTCATAAACACCAGCAAGTTCAGATTGAAGCCGATCTCTCCATGCAGCCTGTTCATTTAGTTGAAGCACGTGTAGTCACACCACGTTCTCAAATATTCACCAGCAACACCTTGGATCTCAATGACAGAGATGGCTGATTTTTAACATGAAATGTTCAGGTTGCCATATACTGAGAGTTGATGCCCATAGCTACCACGGTCTCGTTCTCCATGCCTAAATTCTGCTTGATGACCATAACGTCGACATCTTCACGTCGTGAACATCTCAGAGCGATTTCTTTGTTGCACCCGCAGGAATCTTTTCACCAAATTTGGTAAACTACCATGCCATCCGGCCATGTAACATAGCTTCAAGGATTAGCTACTTCTGTACCACTAGATCCCATCCAGAACGCACCGTTGGCCTTACACCCACAGCTTCTCCACGTCCTCTACTATCCCACCGGTAACTCTCGGTGACACCTACAGGAAACTGGTCAGTAATACCCACCAAGCTGCCACGCCACCCGACAATACAGCACCACTTGCGGGGTTGCATCACCAGATCCCTACCATAGTTCCATGCCCAGCGTCGTGCATCTTCTCCATGATGCCGTCGTAGACTTCTAACGCGCCAGCAACCAGATCCCAGCAGCTCTTTAGCGTTCAGAAAATGAAGGTAGGCACACCGTTTAGGCTCTTTGAGTTCAATGGTACACCAGTTGGTCTTCAGAAGCTGGATACTGTCATCAAATTTCTGAATGAAGACCCTCTCATGACCTCAACCAACTACGAGGAACATTTACAGCACGTGCCCTGCTTTCCTTCATTCTTCGTATCTATTTATTCAGCTTAGGAACGTCGGGACAGCAGCTATAACAGCATTTATATCAACATCCGTGCCACTACCAGCACGACACCGAGGGCACCGAGCTGCACCCCGTTAACAGCCATCTCTTTCTCGATAATGTTCGAAAGAGTATTCCGGAAATAATCTTAATAATAATAATATATAATAATAATAACGTTTATTAACAATCTAAGAATAACAAATAATAGTTTGTCAATAAACAATAAATAACCTACGAAACTCTTAAGTTTATATGTAGGTGGTAATACATATTACATTATTAATTATTTTATCCTTAATTATTACAAATTTAAGTATCAGATTATAAAAAAATAATAATAATAAATACACACCTATATACTTATATACATACATACACTAGGTTAGTTTTATCTAAAAATTACAAATAAAAAGAATGAAAATGAAAATGTGGTAGAAAAAGCGTTATCATTTTTCAATAATTCTTATTATAGATTTCCTTGAATTAGTTTTTAAGAAAACATCAATCTCAATTTTGAATTTTTTAACTGAATTTATATCTTTAATATTATTAGGTAAATAGTTATAGGCTTTTGGTTCTAAATATATAAAGTTTTTTTGACCTATAGTTTTTTTCATGTATGCTACTGAAATATTTTGTTTTTGTCTAGTATCATAAAAACTAAAAACAAAATATAACATGAAATACTGTAGAATCTAACAAATTATCAACCCAGTATATACTGCAACTAAAATATAGAATGAATGAAAATCGATTGAGTTAAGTAATAAGACAAAAGTGCTGGTGAGATAATGAAAACGGATAAAGAATAGATTGTATCGATTATAAAAGGTGATCAATCTTCTCTTTTGAATCATGTGGAGCCGATAATGTAAAGATAGAAAAGTGTAGGTAACTAAAAGATGGTGAACCCAACATGCAATCTTACGAACAGTTGACAAAACAGTTAACGTGCATCTCCAAAAATACATCTTTGCGAATCTACAAGAAAGAAGCAGATAAAAAAACGTGCCTGATTTAACACGAATGCTACAATTATAAGTATGATCAGAGTAATATCAGTTCAAACATTTAAATAATGCATGGGATCCTGCATCGTAAAGAGATAAGACCACTAAACATTTTATGTAAAGGAACTCATCAGAAGAAGACAAGCGCAACGGTAAGGACGAATGACCGGCAACTTCAAATCCGAAACAGAAATAAAACAATTTGAAAATCAACTGAGGGGCTGCTGAAGTATAGTAGCGTCTTTGAATGCAAAATCTGATTGTAGGATTGATTTGAGGTGAGGTTGAAGATGACTGGAGAATTTAGTGACGTCCATCAATTTTCCCTTTAGTCTTGTTCAAGTCTCCTGTCACTGGTAATCCTGAGCTTTCGATATCCATGATTATTGACTGGAAGTCTGTAGGTTTTTTAGCTAACAGTATACTCTTCCAACTTATTCTTTACTGACTTTGGGACCTACAGTAGAGAGCTTGTGTGCTGTGCTAACAATTTTGTTACCATAATATTCTACAGATTCACAATTCCCTAGTCGGGTTTTGATAAGGGTTCGGATGCCCCGCTATCGTAGTGAGCATTTTATCTTTAAATTCCTTTGTTAGAACATCCCAAACTGCTTTAGTATCGTTAGCCTCTCGCAAATGTACATAGTTGACATTCAAAATTATTTTGTTTTTGGCTTTTGTGTCGATTCCTTGTACCCAGCCCTTATCTCCTTGTGCTCCAGGTAAGTTTGAACAGTGAATTTGCTACTGTACAAATGCTCACGTTTACGCAACTATTCGAAGCAACACGGTCTACAGACTGGTTGATGTTTCGATGAATATCTACGACTATCTGATAACTAACTTTTCAATATGTGTCTGGGCCAATAACCTGTTGGCAGTGGACTCTGGTTAAGAGATAGGAGAAATACTTATTCTTGAAAATAAACATTATGTATTAAATCAAACAGAAAAACATTTTTTCACAATATGAGTCTGACAACTTTTCGTTGTTAATCAAAAACAAATAATAATAACCGTTTAAAGTCACTTGTTCGCAATAGTTAATTTTAAATAAACTCCAATTTACTATTCACAATTTTAGTGAAGAATATTATCAAGTCCGTAGTAGACTCGTTAGGTTTAAGCCCAGATATAAGGTAAAAGAGTTCATCTGTTTACACAATAAAACAATTGTAATAATAATTATTATTTCAGGTAGGTATATCCAAGTTGAAACAGCGTTCATCTGGAAATGTTGGAAAACCTAGGAGAACGAAAAGTGAAGAAGGGTAATAAAAAGCCTCGTTGACAATGGATAGCTGGAGATTGAATGGTCTATAAATTATCAAGCATGTAGGAATTACCAGTCAATGATCGACCATTTCACTTTGGGTTTGAGGTAGACTTTTTCTTTATCTGTATAATTTCAATACAATATTAGCGAGTAGCTCATTTCTTATTGTGTATAAGGGCCCTCAATGATATTATCGATGAATGAGCCATTCCGAGAGTTAGTTGGCAGATAGACTCATTTAGCCATAGCAGAGAACATTATTATCACAAATGGGCTACGATGGGGTATTATTCGCGAGAATGCATGATCTAGATCTGGTGGACAGAAAATAGAGGTAAATCTTTGAATATGATTTGACAAATTAATCTTTTGTAACCATTATAAAGGTCTGTAGAATTATTTCTTGGTGACAACTTTATCAGTATTTGGATCTTTGATCCGAAAGAAAAATTTAGAAATCTTGAGTTTGTATGTGTGTAGGCCTAAAGTTATATCATATTTCAAGAAATGCAAACTCAACTAAAATGGAAGAGTTAAGGCCATTAAATGAGATATGCAAGTATTATATTCGTATTATACTGACAAAAATAATGACCCTTTCATTGTTTTATAATTACGTTTCATATAATTCAGAATTCTCCATTTGTGATCAACCCTGAAACGAATCTCCTACAAAATGAAACAATTAACGGAATAACATTGAACACTATCCAAAATTTCTTTTATTACGTTCCATTTAAACAATGTCCCTCATCAATTCAGGCCTCAAGATGCAAACCCCAAAAAATTGACCAAAGCTTAAATGATACGCGAGTTCAAAGAAAAACTAATCCAGGAACTCCAGTAGATATCTAAAACTAAAAAGATGAAAGCCTGCTTAAAGCTTCATTTGTTGTCTCTCTAAGAACAGAACCCCTTCTCTCTGGTTGTTCTATTTAGCTAGGTATTAATTATTAATTCGCTCTTACTTAAAATATTTATAACAGGAGAGTAGTATCTTAACATTTACCACATAAGCACTACCGTATATTTTCAATTCTTAAATTTAATGAATAGAATTTTCTATCCAAGCAAGAATAGAATAGAACGGAGGGTGAGCAACGCTTGAAAAACTGAAAACAGTGAACAGTGAACTTCTCATCTAGCAACGCTACGAACCTATATTACTCTGTTAAGACGGAAGGTGATATAAGAGCACTGAAATCGTATCAAACATCTAGATTGATATGGGAATGCTGCAAGGCCCTGAACAGCCTAGGTAGTCACGACAGTCTGACCCTAGCCTGGGTACCAGCGCACTAGGGAATTTATGTCAGCACAAAGGCTGACCAACTAGCCAAGCAGGGAGCGAAACAGGCCATGATCGGCCAAAGCCCTCCTGTGGAATTGCTAAATGCCTCATTAATGGAAATGAACAATGGATCGAGAACCAGGCATTGCTAATGTGGCAGGAAATCACAGGACAGAGACAAGCCAAATTATTCCTAAAAAGCCCCTAAAATGCCCCGCCAAAGTCGGAAAACGACAAGGATATTGGTAGGGATGATGACAGGTCAATGTAGGCTTAGGAAGCACATGAACAAAATTGGCCAGGATGAGGACGACCTATGTAGGTTCTGCCAGGAAGAGAATGGAACCGCAGTTCACATACTTGCTCTGCGAATGTCAAGCCCTGTCACTCTGATGCAGCCAAAGAAGTTTGAATTCAAAAACATATTTTGTTGAACAGATAAACCTTACCAAAATCAGTTTTTTTATAATACCAGCTATTAATGACAGCTTGTACAATTTTGTAGTTTGAAAAGCAAAAAATTATATTATAATTTTGAAAAAGCAAATTTTGTCGTTTTGAGGGTTGGAGGATGATTCCATAATTTAGATGTTCTTTTTTTACTTTAATTTTTTATTGCATAATCAAAGTACAGTGATAATTTTCAATTCTACTTCATTTATTGATATATATATATATATATATATATATATATATATATATATATATATATATATATATATATAATTAAAGAAATCTATATTAGTTCATTAATGAATGAGATATAAAATATATAAATAGGATGAAGCTCTACACCTTTATGCTTTTATTTAGTCGGATACAACCACCCACTAGAAGATAATGTCTCAAAGTTTTTGACTACTTCCAGTTGCTTTTGTATAGTTGGATACAGCTTCCACTTATGTGGCGCTGATGAAAGCTAACAAGCTTGAAATCACGTGATCCGCTTCTAGTGGGTGGTTGTATCCGACTAAATAAAAGCATAAAGGTGTAGAGCTTCATCCTATTTATATATTTTATATATATATATATATATATATATATATATATATATATATATATATATATATATATATATATATATATATATATGTTATATTAGATTATATGATGACGTAACTTCTATAACAGACATTGTTGCATGACCTATATTGTATAAACGGAATTTGATGACAATGCATCTGGTACTTACTAATCTTGATATTCAACTCTGCAAGATACAGCACCGACAACAAGTTGCACCCACCCATACTGTCTTTCCAGACACGTACGGTTGTAATAAGACATTTCAACAGCTTCACACAAATTGCAAACTTTCAATAAATAAAGTGTAAAATTGTTTTTAAAAAGTAAATTTCAAATAAAAAGATATAAAAATGGCACAGTCAGTAGGATACTCTCTACACGAATAGAACACGAGAATTCTAACTATTTGGGGTGATTTCCAAATCTTCAAGAGAAGTGAACCTCAAGAAAAATCAAGAAACCACTACCAGTGAACTTCTTCAGAGCGAGAAGACAGTCTCTCCGGCATCAAGGAACACGCAGACGCTCACCTGGTGTAACACAGTTCACGGAGGAAAGATTTCATCTCCCGCTGACGAATGAAGAATTTGCTGTAAGTACAGAGAATCATCACGTTTATTATTATTATTATTATTATTATTGTTGCAATTGATAATCGATTATTTCGGTTTTCCCAAATTGTTATTTTATATTGTATACCATTTCTATTGTCATAATCCCAAATTATATCACGCACCATGGTTGAAACAAGAAGCCAAGCCGGTGATTCAGACAATAACCAAAATCAAAACCCCATCCAACATGTAATAACTGAACCATACAAATTATCGGAGATTTTCTCAATTATTCCCGATTTCGATGGAAATCAAATCATGCTCACATCATTTTTAAACGCTTGCAATACCGCTTTTCAAATGGCTGTAGGCGATTAGAAAAATCTGCTCGTTCTACATATAAAGAACAAACTTAGAGGTAGAGCCGCGGAATTAATTAATTCACGCAACCCAGATTCATGGGACGAAATCAAGTCACTCTTAGATGCTCACTTTGGCGACTCGAGGGATCTTACCGCTTTGATTCAAGATCTTCAAAGAATTATACAGTTACCTGGTGAATCGCCCTTGACTTTCGTCGCGAGATTACAAACGCACGAGGCAAAAATCCATGCTTCCATCAGAAAGCAGAATTT
Organism: Crioceris asparagi; assembly: GCA_958507055.1. Taxonomy (NCBI): domain Eukaryota; kingdom Metazoa; phylum Arthropoda; class Insecta; order Coleoptera; family Chrysomelidae; genus Crioceris; species Crioceris asparagi. The sequence goes on from OY293828.1 coordinate 64,343,444, forward strand.
AACTAACATCGAAAAGACAGCTCAAATTCAAGTTACTGTTTCAATGGTACTTAACACCCTACTAACCGGCCTAGTTCCGAAACTTGGACAAATAATCCGAGCTAGTGACCCAACCGATATGCTTTCAGCAATAAATCGGATCCGTTGAGAGCTGCAATTATCTTACTTTGAACAACAAAAATATCAAAATAGAAAACAATTGTCAGTCAATATTAAGAAACCAAACTTACATCCACAAATTAAACAATGTTCATATTGCAAACAGAACGGTCATACTTATAATGAGTGTATTAGTAGGCAAAGTCAACATAATAGCCAGAATTTTCCAAGCATACCAAGACCGAAATTTCTGCCAAATAATTCTAATACACAACCTTTTAGACCCAAATTCCAAAATCGACCCCAGTTTCAAAATCGACCACAATTTCAAGTACGACCACAACAAAACCAAATTCCCCAGATCAGACCATCGATAATTAGGCCAAACCCTAACTTTCATAGACCTTCAGCAATTCAACCAATTTTAATAATTCCCAAAATAGAGCACATCACTTGAACCCACAAGAGTATACACAACCAGAATATTATCAAAACGATTATTACGACCCAGCGTATCAATCATACGACCATAATTACCACAGTGATTATAATAATTACGACAATGACTACAATTCCGACTATTCTAACACTTACGAACCATCATACTCTTACGAAGCAATCCCCCAATCTTTATAACCGCAGGATTTTCAATCACCCCAAACACAAGACCAACCCCCAGGACACAATCTTATCCAAGATCCGATATCAGAGATTTCAATGAAAACCAGAAAACTGACTCTGACGGACGAGACACCACTAGAACACCCCTTTGCGTAAAACAATTGTTAACTGTAAATTCGAGAAACTTATTTTATATGAAAGATGCAACAGATACATTTAAAATTTTGATAGATAGTGGAGCTGGAATTTCAATCTTTAAGCCAAACACTTGTAAAAATTATAAAAGACGACAAACAGAAAATGTCGTAATTCAAGGAATAACAACTGAAAAGGTTCCTATAACCGAATCAGTACTTATACCTTTTGGCATAAATGACCCTCATAAAGTCCATATATGCAACTTAGATATCGACTTTGACGGTTTACTTGGCTCCGATTTTCTTCTTGTGTATTGGACATAAAAAATAAGCAACATATTACAAACTTTATAACCATACCTCTTTACCAAGTTAATAATGATAATTGTAGTGAAACGCAGAACACAATTCCCACAAATAAAATAACAATTCCACCCCGAACAGAACAAGTCTTCATACTTAAAACAAATAAGCTAGCTAACACAGAGGCAGTCTTATTGAGGCAAGAAATCGAAAGAGTTTTCATTCCAAACTCTATAGTTAAGATAGATAAGAATGAAGAATTTCTTCTTCACCAATACAGACTACGAACATACCGACAGACGATACGAAATTATGAATCAACTTAGATTAGAACATCTCAACGACGAAGAGAAAGAAAACATCACTCAACTTTGTCTTGATTTTGAAGAAATATTCTTGTTAGAAAACGACAACTTGACATTTACTAACGAAGTTAAACATGACATAGAGACAAATAATTCTAAACCTATTTACACCAAGTCCTACCGCTATCCACATGTACATAAGCAGGAAATTAAATCCCAAATTTTCAAGATGTTAGAGCAAGGAATCATAAGACCATCCAATTCACCCTGGTCTTCCCCCGTATGGGTTGTGCCCAAAAAAATGGACGCCTCCGAGAAACAGAAGTGGAGAGTCGTAGTGGACTATAGGAAACTGAACGACGTGACAGTAGGTGACAAATACCCCCTCCCGAACATATCAGATCTCCTAGACCAACTTGGCAAATGGCAATATTTCACTACGCTCGATCTAGCATCGGGTTTCCACCAAATAGAGATTAACCCTAAGAATATTCCAAAAACAGCCTTTAATGTCGAGAATGGACACTTCGAATTTGTCCGAATGCCATTCGGTCTTAAGAACGCCCCCTCAACATTTCAGCGCGTCATGTATAATATTCTTTTAGGAATCCAAAACGAAAGATGCCTCGTCTATATGGACGACATAATAATATATTCATCAACTATCCGTGAGCACATTGCACGTCTAAAAGAAGTATTCACCCGCCTTAAGAAAGCTAACCTTAAAATCCAGCCAGACAAGTGCGAATTCTTAAGAAAAGAAGTTTCGTACTTAGGTCACTTAATTACTAAAGAAGGCGTTAAGCCAAACCCCCAGAAAATCGAATGCATTCAGAACTTCCCTCAACCCCGAAATCAAAAAGAGATTAAATCATTTCTTGGCTTAGCTGGATATTATCGCAGATTCATTCCGAACTTCTCTAAGATCTCAAAACCTCTAACTGAATTATTAAAAAAAGACATCACCTTCAATTTCAACTCAGAATGTTTAGAATTCTTTAACGAATTAAAACAAGCCCTTACTTCAAGCCATATCTTATCGTACCCAAACTTCAAAGAACCTTTTATATTAACGACCGACGCTAGTGCCTTCGCGATTGGTTCAGTCCTTTCCCAAGGTCCCCCTTCTAAAGATCTCCCAATTGACTATGCGTCAAGAACTCTTTGCAAGTCTGAATCAAACTTTTCAACTATCGAACGAGAGCTTCTAGCGATAGTTTGGTCTGTAAAACACTTTAGACCATACCTTAATGGAAGAAAGTTCATTCTTATCACAGACCCCTTAGATGGCTTTTCTCTTTAAAAGACCCAGGGAGCCGATTGGCTCGTTGGAGACTTAAATTAGAGGAAAACGACTACGAAATTCGCTACAAGCCTGGTCGTATTAATAAAAACGCAGATGCATTATCTAGGATTAAAGTCAATCACATAAAAAGGTGCCTCAAATTTCAAGAAAGACTATCTCAAGATTCTATACTCCCTACCAACGAAACAGACGACGAAGTCGACCAAACGATAGACATTTCTAACGAACGCATTTGCGAAGAATTTAAGACATTTGTAGAATTGTATAAGACGACTTCACTGATAGACTACTCTAAGATAGAATATACTAATAACCAACTTCTGAACAAAACAAATAAAAACATCATCACCATTTTTCAACAGAATAAGCTTAAAGACACCCATTATACAATAATAGATGACATATTTGAAGAGAATGCAGAGTTTACGGATAATGAAGTAAATATACTTACTAGTAAAACTATCCAAAATAGAAAATATTTCATTATACCAATCCCTTACGATCTAAATTTTGTCAATGAACATCTTTTACAGCCTTGTATAAAAGGCAACAAGAGCTCACCCCGTCCACAACATATTTCGTTGAGAATAACCAATCCTAGCTATAGAAATGCTTTCATTTATATTTTCCGAGAAAGAAATGAATTTTAAAATTTGTCAAGACCTTGTAAAAATCCCCGATGAAGACGAAAACCCAATTATTCTTGACCAATATCATAAAGGTAAAATCCATCTCCACCGAGGTATTAACGAAACCATTCGTAGAATAAGAGAGAAATATAATTGGCCTGGAATCGCAAAAGACGTCGAAAAATTCATCAAAACCTGCGACACCTGTCAAAAGACCAAAACTTGTAGAAAAAATTTAGATAGTCCCCTCGTCATAACAGAAACCCCAAGATCCCCAATCGAAAGAATTAATATCGACATTTTAGAAATTCCATCAAGGACCTACATACTAACGATACGTGACGAATTGATAACATTTTCGCAAGCTTACGGACTACCAGACAAATCTGCAAAAAGCGTAACCAATACACTGCTACTGTATTTCCAACACTTTGGTACCCCTATAAGAATTCACTGTGATTACGGAAGAGAATTCGACAACAGTTTATTTAGGGACTTATGCAGTTTATTTGACATTAAGCTCACACACTCCAGCGTTGGACACCCACAATCCAACGGCTTCATTGAAAGGTTCCGTGCAACTCTTCTCGAAATGATAAGAGCCCATGTAACACATCACCCTAATGAACACCCCCTGAATGTACTACCTTATGCAATTATATGCTATAACCGATCTGTTAACAAAACCCACGGTTTCTCACCGTATGAGCTTGTTTTCGGTCACACAGCCAGCAGACCACCTGAGAATACATACAATCATAAAGAACTAATAACTAAATACGTCCGAGATCTTAATAATCGGATTTCGTATTACTACAGTTTAGCTCGAAAACGCACAGAAGCACAAAAAGAGAAAGCTAAAGAACGTTTCGATAGATATGTTCGAGACAATACTAACAAATATAACATCGGAGATAAAGTTTACATTAGGGAATCCCAAATTAAAGACAAGTTACAAAACAAATTCAACGGACCTTTCACAATTCAAGAGATTCACAACAATTCAGCTACTCTCATTAACCCCAACACTAACCAAAAGACAAAAGTTAACTTCGACAGAATGAAACCCTATTTAGAGCCTTAATTAATTTTCAGGGTTATCCTGCTGTTCGGTTCAGCATTTTGCCAATACAACATCGAACCGATCAAAAACACATTAGGTATCTATTATCACGACGAGATAAAACTTACCATAACGAACAACCACTGGACCTTATTAGTGCACAAAAACATCACACTCCTACTTCAGGCATTTAAACACAACACAAGAACGAATCAATTCTCAATAAAGATCTCAGTAAGATCGAAAGAGCAATCCACCATTTGTCTGATAAGTTAGCACTGATTAATGCCCAACTGAAATTCTTTGAAATCTGCGAAAAACTAATGGAAAGTTACATCTATCTAGAAGATAATAATGATATCTTGAATGCCATAACATTTGCGAGATTGAATATAATACATTCTTCTATAATACCAGCCGATAGTTTGATTGGTTCTCTTAAACAAATATCACAAAATTTAATAAAAAACAACTTACCGCTTCCAGTTAAATACTCAAGCATTGCTGAATAATTAAGAATCATAGATCTAGAAGCATTTCAAACGAAATCTGATTTGGTATTTGTTCTGAAGATCCCTCTAACTGAACAAAAAAGCTACACCTTATTCCATTTATATCCAATCCCAATTTATGATAATAGAACTGGTTTTCACCATTTGTTATCATTTTCAAATAAATACATTGCGCATGACGATGATTCTCTCACTTATATAAGCATTAAAGACATTAGTGCGTGTAAACAGTTAGCCCCACAACAGAAACTGTGTTCAAACATTTACGCTTATCCTATAGACAGTAACTCAGTATGTGAAGTGCAATTACTTAATAACTGTAATAATGTTCCAGAAAATTGTCAAACTTCTATCATTTATAGTCAGGGATATAATGTCCAAAAACTAGAAGAAAATGTATGGCTGATAGTTTTATCAGAACCTATACATGCAACTATAAACTGTCCTAACATCAACGAAAATATTATAATTAATCAAAATTCTATATTGAAACAAGACCAAAATTGTTATGCATTCATTGGCATGACAAAAATCCAAGCAAGCACGTTGAGAATCCTCACGAAATCCTCATCCTGTCTTGATAGACTACAAATGTTGTGAAAACATTCCAAATAACGTCAAATTAGAAGATCTAACACCTCTAAAATTGAACGATTTGAACCTCGATGATTTAGCAATATCTAAACACAAACTGGAAAGGTACTCCGAAGACCAAGACGACCTCATCAATAAGGCTTTTGCAGAAAGAAATATTTCTTGGTTTTCATATCTAACCATAACTTGAATAATATGTCTCATAATCTTCTATATTTGCCTCAAATGCAAAAAAATGGATCCCATTTCCCAAAAGAAAACCTTCAGCCCACGAGGAGCAAAAATCCAACAAAGGACTTCCACGAATCCCAAACTTTATCCTACGAAGGAGACCACCCCTGCAAACCGAAGAAGGAAAAGAAGAAGAAGCCTAACTTTAGATTTAAGCTGTTTGTAATTTATGTTAAGCAATACTTGATCAAAAATTGCTGTATAACACCATTTTTTTATATATGGGGATAGTTGTTATATTAGATTATATGATGACGTTACTTCTATAACAGACATTGTTGCATGACCTATATTGTATAAACGGAATTTGATGACAATGCATCTGTTACTTGCTAATCTTGATATTCAACTTTGCAAGATACAGCACCGACAACAAAGTTGCAACCACCCATACTGTCTTTCCAGACACGTACGGTTGTAATAAGACGTTTCAACAGCTTCACACAAATTGCAAACTCCACATTTTTATAATATAAAGTACGAGCAACTTTCGCGCTCGAGATATAATATAATTATTATCACACCAGTAATCATCTTAGTACATAAGTAACTTAGTTAATATAATATTTTCCTGTAACTTATAACTTTCAATAAATAAACTGTAAAATTGTTTTTAAAAAGTAAATTTCAAATAAAAAGATATAATATATATATATATATATATATATATATATATATATATATATATATATATATATATATATATATATATATATATATATATATCCTTCTTGTCTAAATGATGTAAATTCAGTTAAAGACAAGAAAGATTCTATTTTATTCGAATGATAGACCAAATGTTTATTAAAAAATATTTATTCTCTTTGTATAAGTAGCTAAAAATGTGTACATTTTTTAATCTTTTTATGTCGAAATCCAACTTTCCACCTCAAATCCGTCTACATCGTTTATTATATTTATGACTGCTCTTATATCAGTTTAAGCGACGATCATACAGAAATGTTTTGAAACGAGCGTAAAAAAGTGGTTTGCTTAGCGAGCATTCTTTTTCAGCTCTCAATTTCTGCAGCGTGGTTCGCGTTGAGATGTTGCGTTTATACTGAGCCAAAGGACACTGTCTCCGTTACCATATTTCCATCTCGATTAATCTTGATATTATTCATCATAGTATTCAGCGCTCATAACTTTTTAATAAGATTAAGTTGTTTTATGTACCAAGAAACTACCCATTTCGCAATTTTGCAGTGCCATCGTTGACTTTGAAATCTGAACAAGACGCTAAGCGATCCACTCGCTACCTATGTAATTTGACCTTCGATCCTAGATCTGTTTGTACGACCATGATTTAAGCAGATAGAGCATCCGATTGTATAAGGTGGAGCATTTCTTCTAAGCTTTTAAGTTTTTTCTCAGCAAATGGTTTACCAGATGGCCATACAGGTATGAGTCCTGGAGGAGAAGTATTTGTAATGTGTGGTCTTTTTTTAAATTTGATTGATTTGATTTGGAGATAAATAATTTGGTCCCCATTTCGGTTTGTCGCCTGCTTACAGTATTTTTTTAAGTGTTGTGCTGTGCAAAAAAAATGGTGGAATTCATTTTCTGTCAAAGTCGCAATGAATGTTCTTTTATTTCGTCAAGCTATCATTATTTCCATATACATAGTAGTTAGATGTGTATAGACGCGGTTGTGATTTAGCCAAGATTCTACGTCACTGAAATCGGAATCATTGGGAAAAAGCAATGCCCAGAAAATGAAAAATTTAAGATAATCGTCTCAAGATTTCAACTGTTCTGTAAAACAAATAGATAGTTACTTTTATTGTTGTTGCTATATCCACCTCATATATTACTCCAGAACACAAAGAGTTTGACTTCTTTCGATATCGGACATTCAATGTATTTCATCAAACATGATCCTATTTCCAGCGATCCTCGACCAGCTTACCCGTTCATACAAACCTAAAAATACCCTTATACCACTTTGCATACCACAGTTATAGACCCAAAAATTCCGTATCCACAAGAATCAACATGAATGCTCTAGCACGTTGTCGATCATTCCAGACAACATAGCCTGTCCTTATTCCACTCACGTTATTAAGAAGGTGCTGACAAAATCAACTTTAATAGATTCGTCAGATTCTAAATAGACACAATGGCTCACAATTATAGGAAATTGGGTTTTATTAACAGGGATTTTGCATAATTTTCGCTACACATTACTTTCGCTGAGGGGTTTTTGGTAGAAACGAATATAATTTCGATATTGTAGGTTAGTAAATGGTTAACATCGTAGGCCACTACACAAATCAGAATTTTTATATTTTCGGTATTTACACGAGTTCCTACTGATTGAGTATAATCCCATGGTATTCGAAGTGTTTTTTGCATCTTAAATGCCAACTTCACAAAGATCAGAAGGTGACGTGGATATTATAATTTGTTCACGTCGCGTTCATTGGGCGAATTCGATCTTTGAGTGTATCAAATAGATAGATAGATTGTAGCTCATATCTATTGAATCACAATGTTTATTTTGATATGCCAGAAAAATATTGTTAAAGATGTAGAAAATCTGGCTATAACAATAGCTGATGAAGTACTTCTACTATCTGTCTCGTAAAATAATCGATCTGTTATCTCTTCTATCTCAACACCAAAAGTTTGACAAACTCATATATTTATTATGAATTGGGTTATTTGTTTCAATTCACCTTATTCATTATTGTAATCTGAAGCTAAAATATTTGATGAATAGGTAGTTCCAGTTGCATTTTAATGTGAATACGTTTGATAAAAAATAGTTTCTATTATTCATCTCGACATATCCGATAACGTTTTCGGATATATAAGGTGACTGCTATCATTGAAACTCAATATTGCCCAATATGATTATAATATCGGTATACCTGGTATTAGTGTTTTCGTCTGCATCTCTGTCGAGTCCTATCCAGAAGACGAGCACTAAACTTGGTTGCTTAAAGTGCCATCCAGTCGAAACGAAGAGAATTAATGTACATTTGGTACCACATTCACACGATGACGTGGGGTGGCTGAAGACGGTACATCAATATTATTATGGTGGTAAGAGATTTTTATTGCCTTTTTTAACGATGGTCATTTTATTTCACCACCCAATAGGTGAGTTGTTAGGTACTGATGATAGTGATCTCTAAAATTAAATATTACGAGAGTCCATGGTAATATCGACTTCTAACTGGGGAAGAAGGTTTGAATTTCAAAATGTATCTTTCTCACATAACTAAATTCTATTTAAAAAATGATAACTTTTAGTTTATCCGATCAAATCATAGCCTATTGTGAGTCTGGGCGTCTACAGCAGTTTACCTACAAAGTTTCTTTAGTAAAAAGCTTTTAACATTTAGTGGTTTCTGGGATTGATATATGTCCGAACCATTTTAACCTTCCACATTTGAGACATCTGTTTTCAAGGATCTGTTTTTATTTTTCTCAAATATCCGGTAACATTTTGGTCATGCTCTTAGAGCTTTCAATTCTCGATATTGTCTTTAAACAAATGTAATTTTGAGGTATAAAAATTGATAACTTTTATTAGGCATAAATGTTTCTAAGAAAAATGCTGCCAAAGAGTATCTACACCTGCTACCGCTTCACCTGAATTGAACCCCACAATACTTATCTTCGAATACTTATGGTAGACAGGGAACTATAGTTTTAACAAATATGCACAAGGACATACTCAACGAAACAGATTAGTTGACATGATTTAACGAATCAACATATCTGTTCTATGCCCATTTATTCCAATGATCGAAACCGTAACTTTGCGTACATTTATACTAACTAATTAGTCTCTATGGTTTCATGTACAAATACTGATTTCGTATGTTACTCTGAGGATAATATTATTTAATCTTTATGGGATAAGTACTAAACTTAACAGACAGGGATATGTCTTCGATCTAGGTGTAAATACGAAATTTCAAGTCTCTATCGCATATGGGGTCTGAGAAATCGATGCACACCCACATTTTCCACTCAACCGAAAGTTAATGTTATTAAGTTATACGTAGTAAACGAGCTCTGATTTTGGCGACTTCTAATTCATTCGAAAGAAGAATGCCGAGAAATACTTTCAGAAACTTTTGAACTGAATTTAAAAAAAATCGAGCATTTCTGATTCAGAGAGCTTTGGAGAGGGATTTTAAAACATGTGGAAATCATTGTAACGGATGGACCAATAACCATATGATCTGGCTATGTCTAAGAAAATAGACAGGTATAAAAATGTCCAACGGAAATGGCTGGAAATATATTTCGAGTCCCTTGTTATACGATTAGAGAGAGTACTCTTTGATGAAAAATTGAAGTTGCTAATATATGCCCAATATAACTAAACTGGAATAAGGCCTAAATTCAGAACGTATTTTGTTATACAGTTTTTTTCCATTATTTCCAAATAGAGGGTGGTAAAGAGTGGGGAAGCTTTTATGAAGAAATGCCCACACTTTGGTTCGGTTTGACCGATTTTAATGAAAACACTAAAACTTATCTTTGATAAATTAAATGGAATAGTATTTATACAAAATGCTGCAAGCTGATTGTCGGTAACTTTAGTCTAACTCGAGATATAGTATCGGCTCATAATGTATTATAAATTAGAATCACTATTTTTTAATAAGTAAGAACGTGTACGGGAAAACCTAAATACGTAACTAACAAATTGAATCAACAGGTCACTGACTATATCCAGATGAAAACGGAAACTGGCAGAAATTAAAAACAAATATTAGCTTAGAAGGAAGAACAGTAGAAAGAAGATCAGGCTAGTCTAATCCAGCGCTAGCTCATTGGCGAAGGTGAACGTTGAAAATACGCGTGTACTAGCTGAAAATTAGCCCTTAGGTAAGTACAGACAGGGTAACATTCGGCCGGATAGATGTTGTCAACATTGCTGTCAACATGTACTCCATCAACTCGCAACAAGTTCGCAGATACTCGGCTACATAGTCCCGATGTTGGGTGGCATGACATCGTGGAATTTTGTTGAGAGTTGCTTGTATCCTCGTTTTCAATGAAATGGATAAGGTCGCTCCTCTAGACGATGTTGTCCATATAGTCATTGCATAGTGAGGTTGACTTTCTCTGCTATTTTATTTCATACAGCTAGTACGTACCTACTACCTACGTTAAATAATATTAACTGTAATATTATTATTATTGTATTAATTCATTGGGCATGTATGCAGTTTCACTGTCTTTTTGTGATAAAATGTATTATATTGATTTAAAAATGATTCAAAGAATAAATGTAGACTTTTTTCTTCCTTCTTCAAAGCAGAAAGATTTAAAAGTACAATTGATAAATTTCAATGCCCTTTTAATTTTTTTTCTTTTTAACAAGGCCAATGAAAAAAAACGCATATTATATTTATTATATACATGAAATGCCAATCGTAAGCAGTCGTTTAATTTGGACGCGCAACCGGTTTTGTTTTGGATGAGCAGCACTGTTGGCCATACGTATCCAACATTTTGTTATTTAGTTTGTACTTACCTTTAGACTACTAGCACTTTGTCGGCCAAAACGCGCTAGATTGTTTATTTTCTAGCGGCTATCTAGCGCAGGTAAAAGCCAAACGCCTCCATGGAGTAGGCATTTATCTATGCATAGAGTAAATAGATAAATACGACATTTACCTATGCACAGAGTAAATAGATAAACAAGACCATCCATCGGTTATAGTTTTTTATGAGTATTCCGTTTTACTGTTATATAGAATTTCTGTGATATCTTTGGTGGTTTTGTTGAGTTTTATTTTACAAGATGAGGTGCTCAGTTGCATTATGCTCTTTAGACTTTTCCAAAATTCGAGTTTATAGAAAGCTTAGCTGAATGCTTGTAAACGCCCACGACCACGAGGGAAACACCCCTTCCCCCATTGAATAACGTCACTAACTGTTAGGGCAATTCCCCACAACTCCACATTGTCATAATAATACCACTATAAATGTTCAATCAGATTGATTACCAAACAAAGCACTGCCACCCAAACAAATATCATGATTTCAAGGTTTTTGCCTATCTTCAGTTTATTGCAGAGTATCGAGCCGCGTCTGATAATCTTTATTTTGAACTCATACTAGTATCAATCTTCAGCCTGCCAATGACTGTGGGGACTAATATGAGCGAAGCTCCACCGGGTCAGTGAAATTGATTAATTCAAGATTATCCTGTACCAGTCATATTAAGAAGGGCAAAAGCATGCACAATAAGAGACTAAATAAGAAATGAAGAAATAAGGGCCTAATTGAATAATATATCAATGAATGACGTAATACATTAGAACTCATTAAAATCAACACAACATATTGACTGAATGAACGATGATAGGACAGTAAAACAAGTAAAACACTACAAACCAAGAGGAAAAAGAGACGTTGGAAAATTGGAAAGAAGGTTAGATATTTAAATAACAATTAGTATTGTTGGACTGCAATATAGTATTTTCTAAGTAAAACTTCATTATCAAAATGAACTATAGCAATAAAAAACTATGAATAAACCTTCATGAACATGATCAAATTATTTATTACAATTTCGAATGCATTATCGTAGGTCACCATGTGACGTCACTGCGCAAACTGGACCACATTGGTATCGCTATCAATCATATCTTGTTTTGTATCATGGTTGCGATTAATTAGAATGTTAGAGTCATTTATCTAATATCTCGATTGAGTTCTTATTGGACTAGCAGACATTTTGTGTTATTTTGGTTTACATTCGTTATCTAGTCTATTTACAAGAATTTGTTTTCAATTTTTTTTATTTCTTAATAAGTTTGGGTTTTGTTCTTGCAATTATCTCGTTGTCTTTAGCCTTTATAAGCTACAGATAAATTAAATGATGATTTCATTATACTTACTAGTTTCAAAATGACAGTCATATGAAAATTAAAAATTGTTCATTATATAAATGACAAGATTTTTCATTGATTCATGATACATATTTAAAAATTTTGTCATTAGTTTCTTGCAATCAACAACAAAAAACTAGTCAACGTAGGTTACCATAAATTGAGGGATATATTGTGACATATTAGATATATATTTTAACCAAAGTTAACAAATGGATATAATAGAAATTTGATTACTCATTTTCTTCAGTTTGCTCCCATACGGCTTTGTTGACCATGTTTTAAAGTTGCTGAAATAATCACACAGACATTAATCACTGGGTTAACATCAGGTGATCTGGAGGCTATGATTTTACAAAATGTCTGTTTATAACATGATCTTGAAAAATATCAGTTAACAATATACCAGGGTGCGCCATACTGAATAAAAATCATTTTTTAAATTCTGTCGTGTTCCGTTTATATCCATGAAATAGCATAATATCTCAGAATTTGCAATTGTAATTTACTTCTTACTTAGTCTAAGTAACCTCAATAGATCATTTACATAAATACAGACATTTGATAATTATGGCTCTTCAATTTGACAGTGTCATTCTTTAACCTATTTTCGTCTAAATATTCGTAATCCAGCAGAGTAATTTCTATCACTTTCCTAAACATTGAACTTAACAATTCTTGCTTGTAGAATCTAAAGGTTAAATTGTTTTAATGAACGCTGTCGTGAGTTTTATTTTGAGAAAATTTCTTTAAATTGTCATGATTACATTTGTCACTTTTCTCTTGTGTTCAATTTATAAACTAAAATCAAATTTATTTTTACACTTTTTTCATCTGAAAATTATATAAGACCTCATATACCTATTAATTAGAAATATTATTATTTTATGAAAAATCTCTAAAATCATCTTTTACCTTTAATTTTATCATTTTTTGAGAAAAGCAAGAACAATTAATTTAGTTATTTGCTAAATATTTTTATAGTAAATTTTAAAATAATTTTTATTAGATTGGTTGAGTGGAAAAGGTGGATCCTCTACGGTTTCTCAGGCCCCACGAGGGCTAGAGACTTGACATTTAGTATTCATACTAGTATAATACTAATTCAATAAAAGAAAAAAATATTATATATATAATAATATAAGAAATATTTATTGCGACATGGAGCCATAGAGACTTATATACATTTATGTAAAAAAACAGTTATGGGTTCGGTCACTAGAACTACGTATAAGTATGGAGAAATTACCCGCCTAAATCTCTTATCTTTATTTACACGTTAAAAACATATCAAGGAATTTTCTTTGAGTATGTATTTGTACGTGTCTGATATATCAGTGGTTATCTGTCTTACGTAGGTAATCGAGTGCGGTATGGTTCTAATCAAGTAAAGTGTTAAAAATATTAAAAAAATTGGACCTACGTTATGAATTGGTGCACTGAAAAATACAAAATTATATTAAGTAGTTCGAAGGCAGTTTCATTATATACAAAAAAGATAATGTACAAGAATTAGATAAAAATTCTACACTACAGTTGCACTCTTTAGTAGTTACCTTTATAAACTTAAATAAAAAAAACTTTTTTTTTCTTAGGAATTAAATTTAGTTGAGGTTGAAGAATGAGCACTGAAATACGTTTTTATTTGAATTTTAGAAAAAAATGACATACAACAGGCTTCGGTGAAAAATATTATTGATTCAATGATAGATGCTCTAGCCAAAAACCCTAGTAGAAGGTACGTTACCCAAAAATCATCAGAAGTTATACTTTTCAATTAAGAAATTATAGATTCATTCAGGTTGAGACTGCTTTCTTTTGGGAGTGGTGGACAACTCAGAAGAATGAGAGTCGAAGACAATTATTCAAAAGTCTGGTAGACAACGGACAGCTTGAGATGGTTAATGGGGCTTGGTCAATGAATGACGAAGCATGTGCTCATTATCAATCCATAATCGATCAGTACACATGGGGACTAAGGTATGAATATCTGGGTAATCGAGTGTCATTTGATAAACAAAGAAAATTCTTTAAAAATGAATTGAGGAAACCTTCAAATATCTATAGTTGTATCAAAACCATCAGATACCATAAGTTATTTCGTAAATGTGAATAAGAAGGGTAGTTGAATAATTTTTTTTAGTATGACAGATATTCATTGACTAGTTATTTTAATTTTATACTATGATATTACTGGAATAGTTGTAGTTCAGTATTCATCAATTTTTTTGAAAAGATTAAGGAAGTAATAATTTGTGGTAATGATGGAAAGATGTTTCGGAAAGCATGAACTTTATAAACCTGTTTATTGTTGAAGTATAACTGATTTTTCACTATCGACGGTACTTAGGGTTTGCAACATTGGGGTCGACAGCTATTAGTGGGTAGCTGTTATAAATAAACCAAAAATTTTACGGATAATTGCCATCTAAGGAGTATAAGTGTATTAGCATAAACCAGTTTAATTTTTCTATCGAAATTCTTTAATCCATTTTTGAGTTGTTTGAGCATATGTAGACAAATAGATATAAAACCATTATTTCTCGTTTAAGGCGCCTATGAAACCAGTGATATTTTATTTCCACCTTCTAGAATAATTATACTGTCTAGGTGAAATTTTGTATGCCAGCTGAGAAGATCAGGAAAAATGGCGGATCATTTTGTAAAAATAAAAAAATAAAATTTTAAGGTAAAAACTTTAATACTATATTATTCTCAAAAATTTAAATACAATTCGCGATTTAAATGTTAGTTCTAGGCATATTTGCTAAATGTAAAATTTCTCTCTTTCTAAAATCAGTTATATTAGAAATAGACATTTAGCCAACCGAAATTTGCGTCGTAGTACATTTTGTCACGACTTGTCACTTTGACAGTCACCTTTCACCGTGTTTACCGACTGAACTACTATTAACCTATGACAATATTGTGATATGCAAAAATTTTGATTGAGTTATATAGCTGTCTCGTAAGTATCAATAACTGGTATTGTGACTACATTTGAAGTTTTAAGTACTTAAATTTTATTAGGATGGTCAATTATGCAAGCGGAAATTACATCGGAACGAACAAAGGTAAAGGTAGAACTTGAACCGGTTCATTCATAACCAAGCTGGATCCTTCATGATAGTAGGGAAATTTTAATTTTTAATGATGTTGGGCCTTGGTTGGAGCAAGTCAGTCATTGCCTCGCAAAACTGACTTCATGGAGTTTTCGTGCACAGGGCTACTTTGAAGTTGAGGATAGTTATTCTTTATGTGTCCTTCTTGTCCACTATCGTCCAAAAAAATCGTCGTTTTATGTTTAGTTGTTTGCCCATCCCGTTTTTGTAACATTTTAATAATTACTTTAAGGGAGCTTTCCGTCATGTTTATCGCAGCCGGAGATAACTTCTGGAAGTATGTTTAGCAGCTTCATATTCAAGAGTACACGCAAGGCCTGAGGGCTTGTTGCATCTCAATATTTATTATACCATCAATGAATGTTTGTACTGTTAACCTGTCAAGAAAGTATCTTGGTGCTATAGGGTATGCCAGTCAAACGGGCCGGACAACATCAACTTCATATTGTTGCAGTGTTTCAATAGAGCTATGTTGCCTATTCCTCAGCTGTGCTTAGCAAACTTGTTTCAAATGTTGGTAAAAGTATCGCATTCCAAGATGTCCTACTAAGATCTCATAAGAATGTTCGTCTCCAGATGGCGAGTTCAAGATTTCAAGGGCATCACCACGAAAATCCATGATCATTGCAGAGGCTTCCTCTTCATCTGAACATCCACTAGTCAAAGCAGCAGCATCAAATGTATACCAAGACTGTTTACCAGTGAAATTTGGGTCCTCAATTTAGCTTAACTATTTATAGTATTTTGAATGTCATTGGACGATTTTCTTAAGTGTACTTCAGGCTTCATTTGTGACGTCTTATTTTCTATTCATCGAAATTCTTGATCTTGTCTTATTTTTATTTGCTTGTTCTGTCTAATTCTTTCTTGTTCTTCTTTTTCCTTTTTCCCATCTGGTTTTCTCCATATATTCTCAGCAAAATATGAGGGATCCCACTTGTGACAGCAATTGTAACGTTTAGCCCTGTGCTGAGCGGTGTGGGGGACCACTTGTGTATGACCTCTTTCTCGTGATCGGCGCGGTTTTATATAGCCGAATTTGACGTTCCAACGATCGAGATTATTTGAGATATTTGTCAAACTGTTTGTAATATTTAATAAAATGTAATCAACAAGACTGGAAATAGGAGATTAAACTAAGAATCGTGTAAAATTTCATACGCATATGTTTTGTAAATGCGTCTTTGCGCACCATGTCGTGCGCAACAAGCAGCTCTGGCTTAAAAAAGACAGCAGATTACGATCACGAAGATAAATAAAGAGAATAAATATTTAAGGTAATTATCAAGATGTTAGTCGTACACGAGGCTAACGGCTACATCCCTGATATGCAACTTCTGTAATCTCATGTGGCTACGTAGAGAAGCATAGGAAGTTTACTCTCCTGTTTCCAGTCTTCCTGGACGTACTTTAGATATAGGTTCTGGAAGGATCAAGAACAAATCAACTTATTACAGTACAAATTAATGAAATATACATCATTTAAAAATAAAGGATAAAGGTAAGCATAATGAAAACGTAACAAAATTGAAAAGCACACAAAAAACAACGAATAAGGTTGGTGAATAAATAGCTAGCCAAACGAATGATAAATGTAATTAACTGATACATTCTTCACGTAACTGTGGACAAGTCATCTTACTTCCTCTCGAGGATATGAAACGGAAAAAAATCGTAATATTATATCTGGTTAAAGAGGCACCTCAATATATAAAATAAGAGTTATCAATATTCATCTTTTTCGTATAATTGTTTTCTTCTGTTTATATCAATATCTACTTCAGAATACAATAATCATGTCAATTTTAAGGCTTATCTCTTCATATTATCTCTCAGTAAGATAGGTACAGTAATTGTCTATTACAAATAGGTATCCAATATGATCTATATTCTCTTTATCTCTAATTCTAAATCCTGTTAAACAGACACCGTCCTGATTAATTTTTGGAGATAACAGTATTTCTTGAACTATTACGATATGAAAAATAGAGAGAGAGAGTAATGGAGTATATTTTGGAATTCCAAGAAATAAAAAAAGGCTGACAATGTTTGCGTTCTCCTATAGGAAGGTTTTATCAATAATACTTTTTTTCGATCAAACAAGCAACAAAAAATCTTTCTCTATCCTAATTTGAATATACATTCAGATGTGAAAGTTAATCTTTGGTAAAATTTTAAGTCTCATAACCTTTTTATTTACAGACCATTTTCATAATTTTCGTCAAATTTCTTTAGGTTAGTTAAATTACAATTGAACTGCTTTTCATAAATAAATGTTCATGTTCATGTTTCATAATGGCTTATTGAAACTAAACAATATATTGCTGTTTGACTCACAAGCAAAACTGTCAAATTTGTGTTATGGCAACAACGCGGAGTGGAATAACAATAACATTACTTTAAAGTAGATTGTTGATAAAAAGTTAAAGTCGCTTTACTAACTAACTGTCTTAAAGACACGAAAAGAAAACAAAATATAGAAATGGAATGCTTCTAACAAAAATTGTTATTCAAAAAAATTTTCTTAACGAAATTATTCCACATGTTCTTTTAAATATAGGGTTTTAGAACAACCTTGACATGACAGCAGTCATTTTATCTACCATTTGCTAAAAAATAAGAAAATTGGACTAAAAATTAAAAAGATTATTCAAAATATTGACTTGTTGCATTTTTTGCATCTAAGTGTAGGTATATCTTGAAAGTCAAAGGGCTTATCATAAAGAACTTATTAAATAAATGTTAGGAATATAACAACAAGCTCGTAGATGCTCAAGGAGTTATGTTTTTATAGAATTATAAATGACACAATTGGAGAATGTGGAATACCAAGAAGTGGTTGGCAGATCGATCCTTTTGGCCACAGCAGAGAACAGGCTTCCTTGTTAGCCCAAATGGGCTATGATGGAGTATTCTTCGCAAGGCTACACGAAGCAGATAAAGAATCCAGACAAGCAAGATCAGCATTAGATCTTGCGTGGCAAGGCAGCGTTAATTTGGGTAAAATTTCTTTGCATTTTGTATTGCGTATTTACTTTTCAGAAAGATAATGTCGTGCATCAGTTTACCCTAAAAACTTAGTTACCTAAAATATTTTTTCTTTGTTTTCTTAACAAATAAATTGCCCAACCTGCCGTGGTGAGGCAGCCCAGATGATACTGTATTGTAGCAAGTCCTGCTCTCAAAGTTGGAATATACATCAAATGTATGGAAGACATGATGCTAAAACGACGTTTTCTAAAATACTAAGCATTCAAAATAGATAGTACACAAGACGTAGCAATGATCAATTAGTAATGTTAATTAGTCTCAAAATGTGGCCTCTTGAATTAAGAAGAGTTAGATAATTGCTACGGAATATTGTTTACAACCAACCAGATTTTGTTACGGTTCCAGCTAAACTTTATTTTTAGATATTAATTTTATTTCATGGACATTTTCTTCTTTCTATTTAAGTTTTTCAAACATAACGTTTTAAATAACTTCATGTGTACATGTTTTCAAACTTTGATTTGTGATTGATTGATCTGTGAAACTCTTGTGACAGTATTAGAGAAAGCAGTATTAAAGAATAATATTATTTAATTGAAATAATTATGAACAAAGTGTCTCTAAAAGATCTTTACCACACATTCAGAGATCAAAATAAGTTGAACTTACCTAAGTACCTAATTGGATATTTCGGTTCTGAAGTTATAATTTCAAAATCGATCTGACAAAGTCCTTCTGAGTGGCATCCACAATGATATGAGGTAGAAATTATCCGCTATTTTATTATCTCGTTTCTATTGGAATCTGTAACTTATGAATGCAATATCTATATATAATTATGTTGAGTAACAACTCACCTAAAAGGTTTATTAAGAAATATTGTTTCAAAAGCTTTCATGTTCCTTTATTATACAGTATTATGTTATGGAAAAAAGATAAAATATATAAACATAAATATTTTTTACAAAAAATTGGACCGACTTTATCTGTTGTTGCACTGAAAAATACACAATAATATTAATTCTATTGGTGCTGGTAATTTTGAAGTTGTGCCCTTGTAGTTTGTAGTTGTAGGCACCAACTCCAAAAGAACCAGCACCAATAGAATTAATATTATTGTGTATTTTTCAGTGCAACAACTGATAAAGTCGGACCAATTTTCTGTAAAAAATGTTTATTTCACATTTTTGAGTGTAAAATTTGTCATGAAAATTGTTGAACGTTCACTAATACCCAAAAAGTTATAGGTAGGTTTAGCTTGTACTAATGAAAATACGCATATCACATATTTCAGACTTCACCATTGCGAAACTCGGAAACCCTCTTTTGAAAAAATGTTCAATTTAAATGTTTCCGGATATGGTCCCCTTTCTAATTTTCAAATCTCGAACTTTCGATTTTCAGAAAAATTTGCCCCTTCCACATAGCTGAAACACATATTTCAGACTGCAGCGCGGAAACGTATGATTATTTTCAAAAATGTCCAATTTAAACATTTCCGGATATGGAATTTTCGTTAATTCTGTGGTCTTGGATTTTCAATTTTCAAGAAAAATTGCCCCCTCCACCCCCTTTGGGGGCGGTTTTTGAAGGGAAGAAGATTTTGGATTTCATTTTCCTCAATATGGGACCATTTCTCAACTCTCCTCTTTCAAATGAAACAAAAATCGTCTAAGTCAGAGTACGTTTACTATGCGAAACGCGCCAACAGCCATAAAAAAAAGCAATCTTACAACCGAATTGTATACCTTCTCTTTTTTTTGAAGTCGGTCAAAAAGAGGCAACTACTGCCAAAGGACATGACAGAAAATAATTTTATGACATGAAATGTGAACGCTCAACATAATTCATATACAGATATTGATATATAAATCAATACCTAGTAAGAAGTATTTTAACTGAGAATAGAGAATAATTCAGGTCATTCAATTATTACTTACTGTTTTAACAGTATGTGATGATTAGCAACTTCCATTCTGATTCTGCATATTCCATTTTGTTTGATTTGTAACATACTATAGTGCAACTATCTAAATAAATTTGATTTTTAGTAATACCTATTCTATATATAATCATTCGTCATCGTGCGTTTCAAACATAGTGCAGTGTGGCGTCTTAAGTAGCCCATCGTTGAAAGCTCAACTAACCTGAGTCCTCTCTCATGCACATTTCGCTGCATAGAATTGAATCAAATCTCAAAAATGTTCGTTCAATAATTGAATCTCTTTTCCCATTTACAATACATTGCTTATATCCGGACACACTGCATTCTCAATGTGAAACAATATAAAAAATGGATTAAGATTTAGCAGCATTCAAAACCGAACTACCTACATATTCACAGTGCTTCAACGTTATTGTTTGAAATAAGAACATACCTAGATACTACTTTTAAATATATAGTTTTGTAACAAATTCTTGTTTTTATAGATGGAACAAATAAAATAACGAAATTGGATATTTTTGAAGATAAAACTATCTATTTAATAATGGAAAGCTTTAACATGGATCTAAGACGATATAAAATATTTACTACAAAAAAGGTATTGATAATAATCGATAATTCCAAAGGTTTTCGTAAAATTCCGATTTTAATAATTTGCTATAGGTGTATAAGTATATATAGCTTGTTCAAAAAATAAGCAATTAAAAAATTAAATGTCATAAATGTCATAAAATGGTTGTCTACAATTATATACTTGCAACTTTTGCATGACGAAGAAAATTAACAATTTCTAAATAGACTTCAGAATCATAATCTCTTTTCTATATCATTTTTATCCGCGTGGGAGTTGGAAATATGAAATAGATAAAAATAATTTAGATTTTGGAGTATTTGACCGATTTAACAATACCATGGAACCAAATTTAAGCAAAATCCCATGAGCAACTAGAAATTTACAACAAAAAAGTGTTAAAATTATAACTTTATCAGCCTCAGGGTCCAAATACCCAAATTTGTACAAAGGTAAGTTTAAATAAATCATATTATTTTGATTTAATTTATTTCAGATAACAGCGTTATTTTTACCGGCATTTTTCCAACCGGATCTTATTACCCTCCTGAAGGCCACTGCTACGATGATCTGTGCTCAGATAGTATTTCTGACGATCCAAATGACGTTCTTTTCAATCTCGATTCGAAGGTATAAACTTTTTTTACGGTTTAATAACGGTTTATTTCCCAAGAAACATAAATGTTTATAACAGGGAAAGTAAAAAAAAATATATATAATAATGTAACGTTTAACCCTGTGCTAAACGTTGTGGGGTGAGTTCACTTGCGTAAGACTCAAAAGTTCGCAGATTGCTTCCAATGATTTATTTAGAACACACTGTACACGGCTTTCTGTTATAGTACAACTGTCACTACTTGTCACTTTGACTATCGCGTTTCAACTACTTTCGAGTTATGTCTCCAATTGACTGATACAATAAACTGACTTGACTCACTAACTTCATAAGACTGACTCTGTCCCGTGATCGACACGGCTTTATATACCTGAATCATGACATGACATTCATCGAGAATGTTCTATGATTATCTAGATGCATATAATTAATGTTCTAGATCCTTGTCAAACTGACAATAGTATGACAAATTGTACCTCACATATAGTTTCTGGAAGGATCCAGAATAAATCTGCTATAATTCTAGAACTACATAAGGAAATATACATGCAATAACTACTGTAAGCAATATAGTAGCATAAATAACTAATAAACGAATATCAACCGTAAGTACATGAATACCTATCCACGTTACAATAATAAAAAAACACAAGTATTAGAATAAACAATGAAATCAGAAATGTAATTAAAAAAAAGTTGAAACTTATTTATTATAATAAATATTTTTTCAAACTATTTTTGAATCTTGTTTTGCCGAATTTTTTAAGAAAATCCGGTAAGTCATTATATAATTTTATGCCGTTATAAAGAATTGATTGTTTGCCAATTATTGTTTTAATTTTTATTAATACAAGATTATTGGAACACCTAGTTAAATAATTGTGTTGATCACAATTAAACCGAAAAACTAAATTTGAATGTTTTAAATTATTTATGACCAGATGAATGAATATACAAATTTTAATTTTATATAATGAATAAATGTCAAATAATTTCCTGGGTTTATATAAATTCACTGTGGGTTCTCTGTAATTCAATTTGAATATGCACTTTATAATTTTATTCTGAAGTATTTTCAAAGGTTTCAGTAATGATTTTGTTGCTGAACCCCAAACTGAAATTAAATATTGAAGCTTTGAATATACTAATGAAAAGTATATTAATTTCAGGTATTTTAGAGGTAAATAATTTCTAATTTGATACAGAATTCCAATTATTGGAGCTATATGCTTTCTCAATTTTTCAATGTGTTTGGACCATGTTAGATTTTCATCTATGAATAATCCAAGAAACTTTACTGTGGAAGAGTATTTAATATTATCATTATTGAATTTAATTTTATTTTTTAAATCAGTAGATATATTTTTTCTGGCTATAAAAGTAAAAGATGATTTTTTATAATTTAGTGTTAGCTTGTGACATTTTAACCAACTAGAGATTTTGCTGATATCCTGCATCATATTAGTTTTGATTTCTTGTAAATTACTTCCACTATATACTATAGAAGTATCATCAGCAAACAAATTTATTTTTCCATTTAATTTCAAACTTATCAACGAATTTATATACATAAGAAAAAGAACTGGTTCCAGGATAGACCCTTGTGGAACACCACATAATACGTTTTTTTCTGAACCAGATACTTCTCCCATGCATACAAACTGTTTTCTATTAAATAGATAATTTTGAAACCATTTGAAAACCAATCCCCTAATTCCCATATGATACATAATATTCAACAAAATTTTATGATCCAAGGTATCAAATGCTTTACTCAGATCCAGTGATAAGAGTCCACCATATTTTTTGGAGTCCAGATCAAGTTGGAACTGAGTTATCACATTCAAAACAGCTGATTCTGTGTCACTATATTTTCGAAAACTATTATTTTTCCAAATTAGTTATAACTTTAAAAATCTCAGAAAATTATTTTATTAAGTTAAATTAATTGAAACATAGTTTTCAGAAAATAGGATTGAATTCACATAAAATCTTGTATCTGATCTGCATGCTCATATTTTAAGAATGCCTACTTTTTCCAGATTAAAGATTTGAAAGCTAAAATTCAGACATGGGCCAAATATTACCCAACCAACAATATTCTTATAACAATGGGTGGAGACTTTCAGTACCAAAAGGCAGAAAAAAACTTCATCAACATGGATAAGTTGATTAAGTAAGTCAATG
Organism: Crioceris asparagi; assembly: GCA_958507055.1. Classification (NCBI taxonomy): domain Eukaryota; kingdom Metazoa; phylum Arthropoda; class Insecta; order Coleoptera; family Chrysomelidae; genus Crioceris; species Crioceris asparagi. The sequence continues at coordinate 64,367,542 of OY293828.1, forward strand.
CCTTGACTTGGTATAAGTCAATAATCGTACCATAAGGTATACTCGTATTATGTAAGGAAAACGTTACATTTTATAGCCCGTTAAAAATGACCATCCGCGGTATACCCCGCAGTCGTATACAGTAACGTGTAAACAAACACTCACAAATATTCGACTGATCTGAGAAATTAACATTTTGATTAAATATCAGCCTTACAAGGTCTATACTGTTAGCATAACACTATATACAGGGTGGGGAGCTGGCGGTATTTGGTGGATCGTGGCTGATCTATTAGAGATAGAGCAAAATTGTTTCGATAAAAGTTGTCCATGAATAAATCGACTACATTTTAAAAATATTTTCAAAACTGGCCGGCTTCCGGTTATACAGAAAACTGGCAATAACTTCGTTATTTTAAATAAAACACCCTGTATTGTTTTACATTTTTGAATTCCTTCTAAAAGTAAAGGTCAGTTTGTTAAACATTTGTTGGACTTAAGTCTGAAAGTGTCGAAAATATTTTCAGATTTTAAAGTGCGATTATTTGCAATTAATTAAGCTGAAATCGTTTCCCCATTCAACTGAAATGAATTTTTGATTTTAGAAAACAGATATAACCTTATTTTTTCAAATAGAGTACTAAACAAATTACATTGATACATGCGGATTTTAATTTTCTTTCGATTTTATTAACACGTATTGATACTTATTTTTGATAGTTTTGGAGATATTTAAATCTTTTTGTGTTTATCCTTTCACGGAATATGGCGCGGTAGTTTGGCGTTGAAACAAGTGAAAAACAAATAAATAAATGTAAGACTTGGTTTTTATTTTTAGTGAATGCTACAGGAATTGTTTATTGGCTTCAATAGTCAATCAAGAAAAAAGTCCGGACAGACAATAAACATAACATTACAATAACAATAAAACTTAAAAATTAAAAAAATACATAAAAAAATAAGAAGTAAATCGTTTATCATTAACAGCAACTACACATAACCTCACAAGAAAGAGTCTAAAGGGCTTAAATCAGGGTATCTTGGCGGTCTTCCTCTTCCTATCCATCGTTGCTGGAAATGTTGATTTAAAAATTGTAAGGGGTTATCCTCCATCAATTCAATTAAATTGTTGCCCAAGAAATTGCAAAACATTTGGCCTAACAACGATCCATTAAAGAAATGTGGACCAATTATTTGGGTGCCAATAATACCTCTCCATATATTTAAAGACCACCTATCTTGTAGGTTTGTCACTGAGAAAAGGTGTAGATTCGTGTTCGAGTGGTAATGGAAATTGTGGCTATTTACTACCCCATTATTGTGGGATGTCAATTCATCCGTCCATAAAACAAAATAATAAATATCAGGTATCATTTCAAATTTATTTGTCAACAACTGACAAAAGTTTATCCTTGCCTCATAATCGCTCGGCAGTAATTCCTGATGTAATTGCACTTTTTTGATGAAAGTGGTTCTTCTTTAAAATTCGACTGATGGATCGATAACTGATGTCTAGATTAGAACTTAAAATTCGTCGAATTACGTTTGGCTCTTATCGACATCAGCTAATATTCGAAACTCATTGCTTTTCTTAGTAACTTTTTTTTTTCGAAGAGGTGTATTGTATACTTCCAGTTGTGACAAAGCTTCCTAATACCCTCCGAAAACTGCTTTCTTGCAGATATCTTCTGTCCAGTAACCTTTCTTGATAAAATGTTGAAGCCAATAAACGATTCCTGTGGCATTCACCAAGAACAAAAACCATGTCTATCATTTCTTCCGTAGATTACTCAATTTTCAAAATTACACGAACAAGAATAATTTTCGTAAAAACGTGTCTTGCAAAACAAAACAAACCATTTGGGTTTGACTGTGTTTGACATATCAATTCATTCTTTTGTTTTTCATTTATTTCAACTCCAAACTACCGCGTCATATTCCGTGAAAGGGTAAACACAAAAAACTGAAATATCTTCAATATTATTAAAAATAAGTGCCAATACGTAATAATAAAATCGAAAGAGAATTAAAATCCGCATCTATCAATGTAATCTGTTTAGTATTATGCTTTTTGAAAAAATCGAGTTATCTCTGATTTAAATTGTCTAAAATCGAAAAATTATTTCAGAGCAACCCTATGTCCTAGAACTTTAAAATTAACATTGAATAAGGGAAGGATTTCAATTCAATTAATTGCAAAAAACCGCACTTTAAAATCTCTTATACTTTCCATGTTATTGCCATTTTTCGAGGATGCTGCAATTGTTATTTTTTCAGAAAACGAAAATATCTTCGAAACCTTCAGCCAAACAAATGATTAACAAACTGACTGAAAATTTTTAAAAAGAATTCAAAAATTTAAAAAATAGCGGGTGTTCCATTTAAAATAACTAAGTGATGGTCAGTTTCCGGTATAACCGGAAGCCGGCCAGTTTTGAAAATATTTTTAAAATTCAGTGGATTTATTCATGGACAACTTTTATAAAACAATTTTGCTCTATCTCTAACAGATCAGCCACGATCCACCAAATACCGTCAGCTACCCCCCCGTGTATAATAGGGCATGTTACTCTGTCTACGCTACACGTAGGTATACAATAACATGTGAAAAGATGATAAAATTTGGCAAAAGTTGTTCAGCTGTATTAGGTAATAAACAAATCTTTGTTCGGTAATAGTTTAGTTTGATACTAAAACTGTTACGTATGTTACTATCACCACCATATTAATTAGAAAACAAACTAAACTGTCAGCGAACTAAAATTTGTTTATAAAAACATCTGAATATGTTTTCAAAGCTCAATCACCATAATTTTTAATTCTTAATTGCAGAAACCAAATCTCTTAGGAAGCCTTTAAAACATTCGAAAATATATCACTTAAGAATCACCTTTAAATTTAAAAAAAAACATTAAAAATTAATGTTTTACTTTGAAAATTGAGCAACATATTACTTATGTATCCATTTCTGCAGGGGAATGAAGAATGATCCTGCTTACAACGTTATTTATTCCACACCATCATGTTATATCCAGGCAGTGTACAATGCACATTCAAAGTTGGAATTGCAAACAGAAGACTTTTTCCCATATAGAGAAGATGAACATACGTATTGGACAGGATACTTCACTTCAAGACCTAATTCTAAGAGATTTGAAAGAATGGGTCACAATATACTACAGGTATACTTGCTATATTATTTACTATATTTTTTTAGCGAATATATTTTTACGGCACTAACAATTTGAATAAATGATCGCAAATATACACTCAATACACTTATGGTCTGACTTCGTTTAGATTTAATTATTGAGTGTTGTAGTAATTTCTGGCAACTTTAATTATCCAAAGCCCCAGTTTGTAATAATTTTGTGTCTGAAGTGGGATAGGTTAAACTAAGTGTGACAAAAGAAGATCAAGAGGCTGTCAGTACCAGAAGTCATCGAAAACAGGAAATGGATTAAACAAGGTTTGAAGAATCTGCTTCGAATAATCAACAACCATCCAGCGCTGTTTGTCATGTGGGATGTTAATATAGCGTCTTTATTTTCCGATCTTGCTGCATTGATTATGATGTTGCAGAAACAGTTGCAACGGAATGGGGAAGAACAGGCGCGTCTACACGAAGAGCAAGCCTGTCGACAGAGAGATCAAGCTCGTATGAAAGATTTACAAGCTGCGTTTGTTTATCCACCTATATAGGAGTAATCCCACAGCAAGAAAGTATCGCTGCAGCAAAACATCACTTCAGCTCAAGATTGCATCTCTGGTGCAAAAAATCGCATCTCCGAAGACTCTGGCTGAGTTTAAGTTAGGAAAAGTTGATTCTGTTATTGCAGCACCGAAGCCTGTATGAAAGCGAATGGATAGACATTGCAGCAGGCTATGACCACCATGTCATCGGATCGCTATGATGAAGGGTTATGGGTAGTCTAGAGGGAAGACTGGAGACAGAGTCAGTGGTGCCATAGAATGAATGGGATGTGGCATTTTTGGCATTTGAATAGGAAGCAAGTTGACTGACTCATTAGCGCATAGCCTATACTACTGAAGTTAGAAACATGAATGCTGCTTTTTGAGATTACTCGGATCTAGATGGGGTTGCCGGTTTCCATATGATAATGGTAGTTGTTAAATACAAATTGCTGTCATATGTACCTCTGGTTCCTGATGAACATTGGTATACATAGGTGTTGGATCATTGAGAATATTATAACGCTAGCCACATTATTGTTACTTGCCGCTAGCTGGCGCTGCAGGACAATATCTGCCGAGTTGCACTGGTACTGCTACTTAATAAATGCAAATTTCTGTCATTAGTAGATAGTGCTGAGTATACAGGGTGTTTCATAATATATGCACAGGACTTGAGGATGTGATAGCTCGTCCAAAAATATGAAAAACGTTTATATTATCATGCCCTCTAAAATGCACCCTTTTAGAGATACATGGTGTTGGAAAAAAAAAGATTTTTTGTTAAGTCATAATTAGTGAAGAGATTTTGAAGGAGTAGTGGTTGTTTTTCTCCCCGATTTCTACGCCAATGAAAAAGTACGGTTTTGAAGCGTCCATTTGAACCGTCAATGTTTTCTACATAAAAAAGGTACCGTTGGTCGTGAGCTCTAAAGTCGACCGTTTTCGAGAAACATCGACTTTTATGTTGAAAAAAATCCTGTTTTGTTACTTGTTCTAACGTTTACATACATTTTGTTTAATTAGTGAATAGAAAATGGTGTTTCAAAAAACTTACCGTGTTTTTTCAACATAACAGTTGATTTTTCTCTAAAATGGTCGACTTTAGAGCTCATGACCAACAGTACCTTTTTTGTTTAGAAAACATGGCAGTTCAAATGGGCGTCTCAAAACCGTAATTTTTCCATTGGCGTAGAAATTGGGAAGAAAATCGCCCACTATTCAAAATCTTCACCAATTATGACTAAACAGAAATGTTTTTCTGACTCAAAGCTTAGCTTATTACAAGTGGAAAATGTTTACAAAATCTGTTTTCTGTACGATAAACGGTTCCGGAAATATTCACAAAAAGCCCTTTAATTTTTTCAATTTCAACACCCTGTATTTCGAAAATGGTGCATTTTAGAGGGTACCTAAGTTAATATAAACTTTTTTTCATATTTTTGGACGAGCTATCACATCCTCAAGTCCTGCACATATATTATGAAACACCCTGTATATCTAGATAACAATGTCTGATAAAAACGGGTATACATTATATTTGCTCCTCTAAAATATTAATGTTTGAATTATAGTGCAATATTAAAGTTTCTCTCCAATCTACAAAATTTGAATTTCCTCTTCCTAGTCAACCAAACAACTCATGGCCTTAGCGACTGCTTCTTCTGGAGTTCGTTATGACGAAAATATCAGGAAGCTCAGAGAAGTCATGGGTATATTGCAACATCACGATGCTATCACTGGTACTGAAAGACAACATGTCGCTGATGATTACATTAAATTACTGACAGATGCCATCAGAAAAGCTGAAGGTCCAATGGCCAAAATTGTCAAGTATGTAAATATCAATTGTTTCTGCTTATAAATATTTAAAACTTTGAATTCTTCCAGTGATTTATTACGCAAAAGCTCCAAGGATGATAACCTATTCTCACAGCTGTCGTCTTGTCTCTTAGCCAATGTATCCGTATGCAGTATTTCTCAAAATGCTGAACAATTTTTAGTGGTTGTTTATAATCCCGTTGCATGGTCGAGAACACACTATGTTCGTTTGCCTGTAGAAAATGCATTATACCAAATTGTGGGTCCTGATGGTGAGACAAGATACTCGAATAGTATTAAATAATGTTAAATGAATGAAATTGTTTTTTTAGGTGATGAGCAATACGATTTAGTCGAGTCTTACACATCTCTATTTGGTACGCTTCAAAAAGAAGGAAAACCAAGCCCATATGATCTTATATTCAGTGCCAAACAAATTCCGCCGTTAGGTCTTAAATTATATCACGTTACCAGAACTTCCGGAAAAGTGGAAGACTCTTATCCTAAAATAAAGGTAGTTTCTCAAGTCATCACGTTTATATCAAAATATTCCATTTCAAATTTTCCCTTCCTATAATTTTTCTGTCTCTCTATTCTAGAGCTCTGCTTTCACAATAGATCCAAAAACAAATCTGCTCAAATCGGTCACACTGAATAACATATCGTTGCAAATAACACAAAACTTTTTCTACTATGCACCTTATATCTATTATCCAAATTCTGGAGCTTATCTCTTCAGGCCAGATAATAATGTACCCGAAAATATTACCAAAGTAAACAGGATCAGGGAGTTCAAGGGTAAGCTAGTGCATGAGTTCCAGCAATATTGGAAGTCTGATCAAATGGATCTTGCACAGTCTATAAGATGGTACAAGGACGAAGAATATTTAGAGTTTGATTGGATTGTGGGGCATCTGGATAAGTAAGGATTTTATATAATTTTGGGTTGAGTAATCATTTTCATATTTGTTCTACAAAGCATTGAACTGGAATTCACGATTCACTCATTTAATTAGTAATTAATAATAATAATTAGTAGTTAATTAATTTAATATAGAGGGTGACGGTTTCTTAGAAGTTTCTGGCGAGCGGGTCATAGGATCATTGTAAAAACTATATAACTCAAATAATATCTTCTAGTATATCGACTAGAAATATATGAATTTCAACATTGATTTTTAAAATAAGGCACACTGTTTATTTAATAGTTTGTAAGGGGTTATAATGTCTCCTAAATACTTTTCTCAAATATAATTCTCTACCTACCTGTAAAAAATTTCTAAAAATTGAATAATTTTCCTATTTTTAATCAGTGGTTTATTACTCCGGGTCTTCCACCTTATAACGAATCCATCCATATTATTATTATATTTCCAGAAATATTTTATAACGTTATATTGGGTATTTCAATATTATTGATTTTACCGTTACATACAAAAAGAGCGGTTGAGTTTTATCCAATGGAACATTATTACTTTTACTGATAGATAATTGAAGTCACCATATGAAAATAAACCAATTGTAAATTATTCTTGGTATTTTTGTAATAGTCATAGTGATAAAAATTACGTTATTTCAACAGAAATAAATAATAATTATGCCCAACTTCAAGTAGACGTAGAAAGTTGAATAAAACATAACCCAATGTAGGACCTTTCAGTTGAGTGACATGACCAACTAATCAAAAAAATATGATACAAACAGTGGTTTGAATGCCGCGGGAAAATGTTAAAGCCATCCATACTTGTGCTCTCGATTTTTTGGGACTATTCACGAAATAAGTCTATCAGCCTCATTTTGCTATCTCTGCAAAGATATCTAATAATTAGGAATTTTCAGTGCTATGAGGAAAATTTTATCTTCCTGCTAAAACACTGAGTAATTAGACACTAACCGGATTTTAAACAGAAAATAAAGATATTAATTTATTTATAGAGAGCATTTAGAGGTAGGTATGTAACAGTATGAGACAAAAATGACCAGAATATATAAGACAACCCAATAAAGTAGTTAATAATTTATTGTGTACTTATCTTATTTGAAAGATCAATGTTGCTAATCTGTTTGGATATAAGTAGCAAAGTTGCAGGTAGCATCTTGATAATAACATTTTCAGAAGGACCCATGATTCGCCTTTCTCAGTTTAATGAGGGTTTCTTTCTAATGAACATTTTATCCCTTATTCAGGACTGAAACTGATGGCAAAGAAGTCATCACTAGATTCACCATAAGCGACTTTGACAATAAAGGTGTCTTTCTGACAGACTCCAATGGAAGAGAAATGATCACCAGAATAAGGGACAAGCATCCTGGATTTTATGACGATCCTCAGTACGAGCCGGTATCGAGTAATTACTATCCTATAACTTCAATGATAACGATGAAGGATGAAAAGAGAAACCTGCAGGTGGCTGTGCTCAACGACAGAGCGCAGGGTGGTAGCAGTCTACAAAATAACCAGCTGGAACTTATGATTCATAGAAGATTACTCAACGACGATGGAAAGGGTGTAGTTGAAAATTTAGACGAGAAAGAGTTTGGTAAGGGAGTTTATGTAAGAGGCAGTCATTATCTTGTTTTTGGAAAGGCAAGAGGACCTAACAAGAATGGTAAGTTCAAGTTTGGCCACAAAATGAGAAATCAGATTTCATCATAATCTGTCATGTCATGTCATCAAATCATAAAAATACCTATACAAATCAAAGGATACTGGATTTATATGTTGATGTCTTCAAACATTTTACACATTGAGACAAAATTTCTATTTGAAGGTGAGTCGACCACCCTGCAGGCTCGTATCTTAGCCCAAAAGAAACTTCTACAACCTTGGGTAGGACTCGCTAAGACCACTCTTAAGCCTATGGAATTGGAAAAGGTAGCTAACATGTCATACTCCGGTTTGTCTAGACAGTTCGCAAAGAATGTCAATATTTTGACATTAGAACCTTGGAAAGAAAATAGTCTTCTACTTCGACTAGAACACATCCTTGAAAAGTCTGATGACCCGAACCTGCAGTCAATAGTGGAAATAGATTTGCAGGTTGGTGTGGTAGAAACTAACTGATTACTTAGTACTGTTGAATAGGAGCTTAATTAATTTTTCTGATATTTTCCAGGATATATTCAAAAAAATTCAAATCACCAAGATTACAGAGTTGACATTAGGGGCGAATCAAAAACTTTCCGACAAAAAAGCTAAGGTCGCTTATAATTGGAAATTAAGCAATAAAACTATTCCAACAGTTCTTAATGTGGGAGACACCACACAAACTAAAATTTTACTGACTCCAATGAAGATACGTACCTTTGCTATAGAAATTATATAATGTCGATAATAAAAATAATATAAAAAATTATTATAATGACATACAAGAATTATCTTTCATTTATATTCTCAATAACCAGAGAGTTTCAGACATTATGTTATGAGCGGTTTTCTACAAGAATTTATTATCGTTGTAATTGTAGTTTGTTATTCTGCGAATCCGATTTTGTCGACGAGTGAAACTTCCTTGCAATTGTTTTTTTGCTGAGCAGTCAAAAATACTCTCATCTATCTATTTTATTCAGTTTTTCTTAAGCACTACCTATTGAATAATAATGGCATCGTTAACGAAATGCGCATGCTTCGCATCTCCCATAGTCCCTAATTGTTTTTCCTGTTCTATGAATAGAATTGGTATACAGAAAATCTTTTCCAGAGCACGGCATAGAATACGACCTATATCGTACGAACTAGACTATCAAAATATATTTGAGTACCAGCTGTATGGGTACCACCCTCGAAATCTAATATGTACCACAGAAGATATTATACATGAGGACAAATAATATATGAAAACAAATAAGAGCACGAATTTTTTTTATCAAAAAAACTATGCTACAGATTGCGATGAAAAAAGCAGTATTATACTCAATATATTATAATCATTGAATGAAACCAGTCCGATGTAAAGAATTCGCCACACATACCCATTCGTATAAACATACAAACTCCAACATCCTTCTAAGAATATAAATGCACGGCGTGTCCCACTGTCCAGATTTTTTAAGGGGTACTATAAGAAACCCGTGATTTATTTCGCATACCTTTTGTAGCACTTGTCCCGTTCTTAACAATATCACCAGTGTGCCAGGGACAAGCATTTACCCTATGCTATGAGGATAGAATTGAAGGAGCTAAACGTTGAGAGCCAATTGGTGTCACAATTTTCCCACTCCTTCAGTAGATATGAGATTAAAAATATAACTACAAATATCAAGGCAGGAAAAGCTGTTGGCCCAGATAACATGCACGCGTAATCCCTGGTATATAGTGGCGATCAAGCAAGAATTTGATTTTCCAAACTCATAAAAAACGACCTTTCCACAGCAGTGTCTGATTACCAATCGCTTAGTAATCAGTATTATCTTTTGAACACGACTGATTACTGATAGCTTATTTGTCATAATGCTGTTTGTCAAAAGATATGGAGTAATTTACTTCGACAATTACACATATTTGAGGAATTGAAAATGTATGAAGAAACAGTATTTTCTGTTCAACATATTTATAACGAAAAAGATTATGTGGTAAACGGAACGATAGATAGGTTATGTTACACTATTGTTTACTGATAGGTGTCATATGAAAGACGTCAGCTTTTTGATTACTGATTATTATGCAATTGGTAATCAGACACTGCTGAGGACACGACTATTTTCTGGACTAAAAAACTACCAAAGATCATAAAATAAAATCAAATTACAGGCATTCTCAAGCCAGATACCGTTTGGTATCTGGAACCATTGACATAGGAAGAATTAAAACAAAGACAAAATTTACCATAATAACACAAATACTTTATTTGTAAAATCAGACAATTGTTTCGTCAAAACATGCCTCTCAAAAGTCAGTTACAGGCTAACCCCTAGAGAGGCAAATTTATATAAATATACTAGCTGTTTTACCAGGCAATTCCCGGGCAAACAGTTTCGTAGATTGTGGTACGAAAACCTAAAGTCAGCAGAAGTTCTGAGTATGGAACCCTTCTACGAGACCTACTCGTAGAACCAACCCGAACACCAACTCAGATCCATCCACAGACATGTACCAAGAGAGAACAGCATGATAATTTTCCCTACATATGTCTTTGGGATTTTCCGGTATGGACACTCACAAAACAGTCCAGTGATATACTACACACAAATATATACCAAAAAATCCACAAAAATTCAGCCATAGAGCTTAGATATACTTCTTTGGGAATTACAGTTATGGAACCTCAACCTAGGAGGCCCAGACATACTTACAGCCACTACCAGATCATTCATACATGGTAAAAACATCATCAAAATCCAACCATAGAGTTCCGAAATATACAATAGGCTTTCAGATACGGAACCCACCACATAGAGTCCCACGGGCACTGATAGTTTAACAGTATTTTTACTAAGGTATAGAATACTATCTTTAAAATTTAGTATGATAAACGCGTGTGCAAAATTTGTAAAAGTATTGAATTTTTAACATAGTATTCAAAATTCAACTCCAAAATATTAGAAATTCAATATTTTTGTGTTGAATTTTCAATGTATTGGAAAGTCAACTTTCTTTATAGTGTACATAATGAATTAACCATGGTATCTTTTTACATCATAGTATTAACCTAATACTATGTGGCTTGCTGCAGGACGATCAAAGCTAAGAAGAGAGCAGTCTAACGTGGACAGTTTGTCTCTATTTGTTCCACTACCTTGTTTACTATAGTTGTTGCTTGTATAGTTCATTAATTAGCTCTAGAATTGGTAGATTTATTCTAGAACCTTCCATAAACTATATATGAGGTACAGTTTGTCATAATATTGTCCGTTTGACAAGCTTCTATAACATTATTATGAGCGTCCTAGAATAATCAATGAATATTCTCGATGAATCTCTTGTTCTTCTTTTTTCTGTTACTACTGATACCATTCTGGTATCCTTATAGCTCATCTTTATTTTGCAAATACTTCAGATATTACTGATATTGATTGCTCTTTTTTTAACGACCAGTAGGAAAAAGGCGTTGCTCTTTTTTTTATTCCGCGAGCTGAGCTATAGTCTTATTTGTAATGAATAGTATTTTATTTTAGTATGTGCTTAGTTCTTATTTTTTGTTTTCCATGTATTTGTAAGTTCATTGTATTTTTGAGATTGTCATGTGGGCTTCTCTATGAATATTCTGTCAAGATTCAGATATATACAGCCATGTCGATCACAGGTCACAGTCAGTCAGTTTATAGAAGTCGATGAAAGTCATCATATGAAATTAGTTCAGTTAGTTCAGACGATAAAGTCTATAGCAGCTTAGATTGCAAAAGTGACAAGTTGTGACAACTTTACTACTACCGAAGGTGGTTACAAGGTTAAAAATAAAGTCAACTCACCCCATAACGTTTAGCACAGGGTTAAACGTTACAATATTTATAACATTGACAACAATGCTTTTGTTACATTCATGAACTTGGCAGTGGGGAACTATCGACATGTATCGAGAACGCATCCAACAACCTTCGATCATCTCTTGGAAATTCACTGACCAGAAGAAAAAGTTTGCTCGGATTCTTCAACAATTCTTGAAAAGGTCTATGTTCTTTATTTTAAAAATGCTTTTGATACATTCTTGAACTTGGCATTGGAGAACTATCGACTCATAAATAATAATATGCACCCAAATGATCATTAGCAAACGATCTGTTTCATCTGGCTTTGTGAATAATTAAAAATGTCTCAGAATGAACTGACTCTGTTGTTATTGAACGACTTACAGAGGTGATCTAAGCATTACATGGGTCCATGCACTTTGAGGCTTAAACATTACTTGATTACGTGATCTAATAAAGGCTCCATTGAAATTACTGATCTAAGGTAGCCAAAAAATCGAAAAGATTATTCAAAATTTTGAACAAAAATTAAACAGAATAAAAGTCTCGTCGCAGATATAAAGACGTGAGATTGTGACGACTGTAGAGCAAAGCGTCTGTCAGGGTACAGCCTATCAGATTTTGAACACTAATTTAAATGCATACTGGTAATGACGCCGTTATAGCGTTTTAACACAGTATTCAAAATTCTCCAAAATATTAGAAATTCAATATTTATTTTTGTGTTGAATTTTCAATATGTTGTATTGGAAATTCAACTTTTTTTTATAGTGTACATAATGTATTAACCATGGTATCTTTTTACATCATAGTATTAACCTAGTACTATGTGGCTTGCTGCAGCAGTCGGTATTGTAAAGACTGGTACATATCACATTATAAAAAACATTCAACAAAGAAAAAATATTTTAGAGCTAAAATTATGGTTCAAGTAGTTAATTTTTGGTTTTAACTTCAGTACATTAAAATAAACAAAGTATAATATTGTTACGTGGGTAGTTTATCGTGTACTTACTGTTATTATTTATTTTAGTTTGTATTCATTCTGCTACCTTATTTTCAATAATGTTGCTTGTGTATTTCATTATGTAGTTCTAGAATTATAGTAGATTTATTCTCGATCCTTCCAGAAACTATATGTGAGGTACAATTTGTCATATTATTGTCAGTTTGACAAGGATCTAGAACATTAATTATGTTCGTCTAGATAATCATAGAACATTCTCGATGAATGTCATGTCATGATTCAGGTATATAAAGCCGTGTCGATCACGGGACAGGGTCAGTTTATTGTATCAGTCAATTGGAGACATAACTCGAAAGTAGTTGGAACGCGATAGTCAGAGTGACAAATAGTGACAGTTGTACTACAACAGAAAGCCGTGTACAGTGTGTTTGAAAATAAATCATTGGAAGCAATCTGCGAATTTTGAGTATTACGCAAGTGAACTCACCCCACAACGTTTAGCACAGGGTTAAACGTTACAATATAAAGAAGAAAAAAATAACAATAACAGTCATTATTTGCTATAGCAATCACGATTTTTATCAACTGTCGCAATGGCTAGGCATTACATACGCCGCTGAGAAGTAGTCCTAATCTTTATATATTTATTTATTTTAGAAAAGCTATAAGAACATAAAATATAGCCTATGTTACCCGTGCAGATATAGAAAATAAAAAAAAATAATTGAAATCGGATAAGTAGTTTTCGTTGATTTTCGTGAGCATACGAAAAGTCCTTACTCATACATATATAGATATATATATTGTAACGTTTAACCCTGTGCGAAACGTTGTGGGGTGAGTTCACTTGCGTAATACTCAAAATTCGCAGATTGCTTCCAATGGTTTATTTCCAAACACTCAGTACACGAGCTTCTATTATGGTACAACTGTCACCACTTGTCACCTTGACAATCTATACTGTCACTGTCTTTACCGACAGAACTACTATTAACCTCTATTTCCACAGAGAGACTGTTATCAACTGACTTTATAAACTCACTTCATAAGACTGACTCTGTCCCGTGATCGACACGGCTTTATATACCTGAATCATGACATGACATTCATCGAGAATGTTCTATGATTATCTAGACACACATAATTAATGTTCTAGATCCTTGTAAAACTGACAATACTATGACAAATTTGTACCTCACATATAGTTTCTCGAAGGATCGAGAATAACTCTACCATAATTCTAGAACTACATAAGGAAATATACATGCAATAACTACTGTAAGCAACGTAGTAGCTTAAATAATTAATAAACGAATATCAACCGTAAGTACATGAATACCTATCCACGTTACACTGCCCCCTTCTTAGATTTGATCGTCCCGATCAAACATCTTTCCAATGCATTCTACAATCTCATCTGGGGGAGCTCCTTGGATCCTCTTGTCCCAGTTCTCATTCTCACTTTCCGAGGGAGACATATAACTCGGAGGTCCTGATCCTCCTTGGTGATCATAGAAATGTTTCACCGGACTATGATAACCTCCAGGTGAACATACTCGAACAGGTGATCTGCTTCTATACAAGCCAACACGATCCTTGGCGGCTATACAACCTTCACCACTACGATCACGCAATCTAGGTATGTGGCAAGGAGACGTCAATTTGCTACAGTACATTTCACTATTTTCAATATTGTTTGAACTACTGCGATTGGGTCTTCTATCTCGGTCATTGCGTTGCCTCATGAGCTTCCTTCTATTGCGGCCGAAGCACCTTCTATCTCCTGCGCCTCTTTCTGGACTACTGAAACGTGAATTGCTTTTTCCACGAACACTAGTGTCTACACATTGTCTGGTACTTCTTCGACATCTGGATATACTGCGCCTTTTAACAAGACTCTTTCTTCTACTGCTTGATCTCTCTCTAGAGATACTGCTCTCCTTCGATCTAGGTATGACATCTTCCCTCTTAACACCAGGCTCGATATCTGAGCTGTCTTTGTTAGAGCAATAATGATATTTCTGTTGTGCGTAATTTTCTCTCTTCCGGATTTCGAGATTTTCTTTTATATGACCAGTTTGAAGTGGACAATTCTTCTTCATGTGCCCTTCTTGTTCACAATTCCAACACACCCTCGGAGTACTGAAATTTCCTGGCACATTGATAGATTGAATGTGTGAACAATTCCTTTTGATATGTCCTCCTTGTCCACAGTTCCAACACACCCTCTGACTACTATGTCCAGTTGATTGACCATCTAGTTTTCGTAATATTTCAATAATTTGCTTAATGATGTTACTTTTTCTGTACTTCTCCTCTTTAATGAGGCTAACTCGTCGAATCTGTCCCCGATGGAGATGAGATCTGGATGCCTGTTTAGCAGCTTCATACTCAAGTGCACGTGCAAGGGCATCTTCAATTCTTGTAAGGCCACTCAACCGTAAGGCCTGCTGAATCTCAAAATCTCTTAGACCATCAATGAATGTCTGTACTGTTAGCCTGTCAATAAATTATCTCGGTGCTGTTGGGTATGCCAGGAGAACGAGCCGGACAACATCAGTTTCATACTGCTGCAATGTTTCGTCATACCTTTGTTGCCTGTACTTTAACTGTGCTTGGTAAACTTGTTGTAGATGTTGGTCACCATATCGCCTTTCAAGTTGATCTACTAAAATCTCATATGAATGTTCGCCGCCAGTTAAGGTATTTAAGATTTCCAAGGCATCACCACGGAGAGCCAAGATCAATGCGGTGGCCTTCTCTTCATCTGACCAACCACTAGCCAAAGCAGCAGCATCAAATTGCTTTTTATATGTAGACCAAGACTGTTTACCATCGAATTTTGGGGTTTCAATTTTTACTGGATTAACTACACCATATTGAATTTCATTGGACGATCTTCTCAGAGGCACTTCAGGTTTCGTTTGCAACATTTTCTCTTCTATTAATTGAAATTTTTGATCAAAACATTCTTGAACTTTCTCTAATTTCTGTTCAACTTCTTCTTGAACTTTCTCTAATTTTTGGTCAACTTTCTCTAATTTCTGTTCAACTTCTTCTTGAACTTTCTCTAATTTTTGGTCAACTTTCTCTAATTTCTGGTCAACTTTCTGTTTATCTTCTTGTCGCACTCTTGCTTGTTCTTCTAAGATTTGTCTTATTCTTGTTTCTTGTTCTTCTTTTTCCTGTTGTCTAATTCTTTCTCGTTCTTCTTTTTCTTGTTGTCTAATTCTTTCTTGGTTTTCCAGAAATTGATTCATTTTTGCTTCTTGTTCTTGTCTAATTCTTTCTTGTTCTTCTTTATCTTGTTGTCTATTTCTTTCTTGATTTTCTAGAATTTGACTTATTTTTGTTAGGTCTTCTTGTCTAATTCTTTCTTGTTCTTCTTTATTACTTTTCAAGAACTCCATTATTTCTGCAAAATTTGCCATTTCGTCGTAATCTTTGGATCTGGTATTCACCATATAGTCTCAGCAAAATGCGAATATCCCACTTCTGACACCAATTGTAACGTTTAACCCTGTGCTAAACGTTGTGGGGTGAGTTCACTTGCGTAATACTCAAAATTCGCAGATTGCTTCCAATGGTTTATTTCCAAACACTCAGTACACGAGCTTCTATTATGGTACAACTGTCACCACTTGTCACCTTGACAATCTATACTGTCACTGTCTTCACCGACAGAACTACTATTAACCTCTGTTTCCACAGAGAGACTGTTATCAACTGACTTTATAAACTCACTTCATAAGACTGACTCTGTCCCGTGATCGACACGGCTTTATATACCTGAATCATGACATGACATTCATCGATAATGTTCTATGATTATCTAGACACACATAATTAATGTTCTAGATCCTTGTCAAACTGACAATACTATGACAAATTTGTACCTCACATATAGTTTCTCGAAGGATCGAGAATAACTCTACCATAATTCTAGAACTACATAAGGAAATATACATGCAATAACTACTGTAAGCAACGTAGTAGCTTAAATAATTAATAAACGAATATCAACCGTAAGTACATGAATACCTATCCACGTTACAATATATATATATATATATATATATATATATATATATATATATATATATATATATATATATATATATATATATCAGTATAGATACTTATAGTTATATATGATCTTTGTTTCTGACGTGACTATAAATTTTTACCCATAAATAAAGGCCAATAATTATTATCTCGGCAATCGGCCAAAACACCCCTCTATAGCGACCTGAGCGGCTAGACTCTAAATTACCAAAAAGGCCTTCAAGAAGTGTGACACTTCTACTACCAGAGTTGCAAGCCCTTATATTATACCACCGTGTTTGAAGGCAGCTTGGCTTATTTTTTTTTGGCTATCTATGAACAGCCAATATACAAAAGGCTTTTTATTACCATGCCACCTCTAGCTATCACCCCACTTGCTTACACTTCGGACCTATTTCTAAATATGATATAAATTAAAAAGACGCTATAACGGCGTCATTACCAGTATGCATTTAAATTATAGGTCAAAATATGATAGGCTGTACCCTGAGAGAGGCATTGCTCTACAGTCGTCACAATCTCACGTCTTTATATCTGCGACGAGACTTTTATTCTGTTTAATTTTTGTTCAAAATTTGGAATAATCTTATCGATTTTTTGGCTCTCTTAGATCAGTAATTTCAATGGAGCCTTTATTAGATCACGTAATCAAGTAATGTTTAAGCCTCAAAGAGCATGGACCCATGTAATGCTTAGATCACCTCTGTAAGTAGTTCAATAACTTCAACAGAGTCATTTCATTCTGAGACATTTTTAATTATGCTGAAACAAATCATTTGCTAATGATCATTTGGATGCAAATTATTATTTATGAGTTAAGGCCAATTTTCACGTGGCTTCGCGAAGCAGCACGTCGCTTCGCCAAGTGAGGATCGGTCTTGATCATGTAACTTTTTTTCTTTTGAATTGAGTCGTTTTACTAATGATGCTTATGATCTCTTAAGGTTATGTCAGAGACAACTGTAGAGACGGTCAACTCAATGTTAAGTTTTGGTCCCTATAACTGGTTCACTTTATGAGAACAACTCGTATAGCGCACTTATTTTTTTGAGAAATTTGAAATGGTCTTATTTCTCAGTAGGTACTGATTTTTATTTTTAGAATGTGGTCACAGAGATTGTTGTGATATTTTGGAAACGAAAGTATCACTGCAATTTCTGATCAAGCAAATTTCAAAAATGTATGAATGAAACAGGGAGAAAAAAAGTTCAAAACATAGAATTTCCTATTCAAATAATTTAATTGATTGATTTTATTGGCTATAGTCACAAAATTTTCAGAATTTATGTATTCGATACACCTTTTGTAGAATTATTGAAGTGTCCTAGCAAACTTCTTTTACAAGTCATTGAATTTCCAAGAGACGATCGAAAGTTGTTGGATGCATGTCGATAGTTCTCCAATGCCAAGTTTAAGAATGTATCAAAAGCATTTTCAAAATAAAGAACATAGATCTTTCCAAGAATTGTTGAAGAATCCGAGCAATCTTTTTCTTCAAGTTAATGAGTTTCCAAGAGATGATCGAAGGTTGTTGGATGCATTCTCGATACATGTCGATAGTTCCCCACTGCCTAGTTCATGAATGTAATAAAAGCATTGTTAATCAACGTTATAAATATTGTAACGTTTAACCCTGTGCTAAACGTTATGGGGTGAGTTGACTTTATTTTTTACACCTTGTACACCACCTTCTGTAGTAGTAAAATTGTCACAACTTGTCAATTTGGCAATCTAAGCTGCTATAGACTTCATCGTCTGAACTAACTGAACTAATTTCATAAACTGACTTTTATCGACTTCTATAAGCTGACTGACTGTGACCTGTGATCGACATGGCTGTATATATCTGAATCTTGACAGAACATTCATAGAGAAGCCCACATGACAATCTCATAAATACAATGAACTTACAAATAGATGGAAAACAAAAAATAAGAACTCGGTACATACTAAAATAAAATACTATTCATTACAAATAAGACTATATATATATATATATATATATATATATATATATATATATATATATCTAAGGAGCTATTCATAAATCAACATCTCACCAGTAAGATTAAGTTGCTGCTGAAAAATACCAAGGAAGTCGCCAAAAGCAAGAACTTTAAATATGTTTGGGTGAGAAATGGACACATTCTAGGAAAGACCATTAATCAAAGGTAATTAGCATTGTAAAGGAAGGCGATATTTTGAAATTAAAGTAATCTCATATTATGAACTTAACTAGATTCATGAAGTTGTTTGTACTGATGGCATTATCTGTATATTACCAGAACGTTCGAGGTCCAAAATCGAAATTATCGACACTATATATTGGCACATTACAATAATGTGCTTGATAGTGAAGTGTTTTCTGAAAATTATAATGTGTATCGTAGAGATCGTGCATCCTCAGCTTGCAGCAAACTGGAAGGAGGTGGTACCTTAATTGCTGTCAAAAACTCAATCAACAGTTACACACAAGAAGAATTTACATCTGACGCTGAAGATATTTGGGTAACAGTATTAGCTGATGCAGGTGATAAGAAATCTACGAAATTTCATTTGTGCTGTGTATATATATCCCCTTCTAACTATATGGCTTTGAGGTCATTTTGCTCTAAATTGTCAAATATCATTATTAGCAATCCGAATGACAATATTGTGATTTGTGGTGACTTCAATATTCCTTCAATTCATAATAATCAATAATTCAATAATCTTTGTAATCCTAGAAATTATACTGATATATATAGTAATTTGTTAATCGATTTTGGAAATTCCACTCAACACATTCATTTTACTAATTCATCTGGAAATACCCTTGATCTTGTTCTCAACAACTGTGGTTACTTACGAAAGTTACAATTATGCCAATTGCCTCTGGTTCGTGAAGATAAGTTTCACAGTACCCTTGAATTCCTTCTAGAAGTATCACATATTGACTTTGTTCGAAATATTGAAAATAAATTTCATGCCTACAATTTCAATAAGGCAAATTATGATTTGATTAACTATTTCTTTGCTGGGATTGATTGGCATAATATGGGAATATGGGAAAAACTGTTGATGAGACCACAAGACCACTTATACGCCAAGATCAATGTAGCGATAGAAAAATTTGTTCCTAAGAAACCAATAATTTGAAAAAAAATCCTAATTGGTTTTCTTTTAGTACCATCAGAGTGGTTAAAGAGAAGAATAAATATCACTCAAGATGGAAATGGACATGGATTATCTCACCTTTAAAATATTACGTGGTCGTTCCAAATATTTGATATAACTTGACTACGCAAATTACATAAATTCATGTGAAAAAAAATATATCATCCGATCCCAAACAATTTTGGCAATGTGTAAAGACAAAAAGAATTCCTCTAGTAGGATAACATCTATAACTATTAACGATGATATTGTGACGGAAGGTCAAACGATTTATGAAGTATTTGCTGATCATTTCTTATCTGCTTTCAGCGTACCTTTGAAAGACCAGAAATACAGCGTATTCACTCACTCTAATTCCCCAAACATAAGTAACTATCACGTACCTGAAAAGCTAAATTACAATCTCTCCCGAATAAGGGCCCCGGTCCCGATGACCTTCCGACAAATTTCATTAAAATGTGTACATAAAGTTTATCATTTCCTCTCAATCTTCTGTTTAACAAATCTTTAGATAGAGGTCATTTTCAAAACCTCTGGAAAAAAGATTTTGTTGTTCCAATTCATAAATCGGGAAATAAACAGTTACCTCAGAATTATAGACCAATGTCCAAACTATGTATATTATCTAAATTGTTTGAAAGCATTATCTTCGATTATCTTTATAATGATGTCAAGCACATTTTGAATTTACAACAACATGGATATGTCAGCGGGCGCTCTGTTGAAACAAATTTATTCGAATACACGGAATATATTCTGAAGAGCTTGAATAGCCGGATCCAATTGGATGCCGTTTACACCGACTTCAGCAAAGCTTTCGATAAGATCGATCATGCATTGTTGGTACGGAAGATGGCTGACGTTGGTGTTACCGGCTCCTTATTGAATTGGTTTCAATCTTACGTGAGTAATCGTGAACAGAGTGTTTGTATTGGAAACTATCTCTCAAGATCAGTCAACATAACGTCGGGTGTACCACAAGGTTCCCACCTAGGTCCCTTACTATTCAACATTTATATAAATGACATTTCAGAATGTTTTAAATTTTCGTATTTTCTCATGTATGCTGATGATCTTAAAATATTTCATACAGTTTCACACTTGAATGATTGTAAGCTCATGCAAAAAGACCTTCACCGATTTTCAGAATACTGCAGAAATAACGCACTTTTCCTGAACCTCAATAAATGCTATCAGATGACTTTCGGTAGAAAATCTAACTTAATAACTTATAATTATACCTTGCATAATCATAATCTTCACACCTGTAGCGAAGTGAAGGATTTGGAAATTATTTTCGATTCGAAAATGACTTTCAACAAACATGTCTCTTATATATCTAAGAAAGCGAATAAAATGCTAGGTTTTATTTTAAGAACAACTTATCCTTTTAGAGATTGCAATACCTTGCGTATTCTATTTATGTCATTCGTAAATAGTCTATTAGGCTTCGCCTCAACCATTTGGAACCCCCCTATATAATATACATAAAACAAATAGAAATTATTCAGAACAAATTAATTTATTATAATAAACAAACAATATTTTGAAAAGACGCCCCAAAACCAATTCTTAAATCGAAAGCTCAATCTGATTAGTCTTGCTGATCGATGAGCTATCGCCGACGTCAAATTTTCTTTCAAGATTATAAATGGTATCATTCATTCCTCATCTATTAACAACTTGATTTATTACAATATTCCACAATATTCCACTCGCCATTTTAATCTGTTTCATACATCTATACCAAACACAAATTACTATTTGAATTCCCCTTTACATCTTATTGATATTGATATGTGTAATACTCTTCTTTTTTTTGTAAAATAATTCTATTGTGAAATTTATTTGATAACAATATAATGTAGTTAGTATAAATGTGAATACTGATACTGGGTTCGTCCTGTTTGTATTCCTCTTTGTGAAAATAAAAAATAAAAATAAAATAAAATAACTCAGCTTGCTGAATAAAAAAAAGAGCAGCACCTTTTTCCTACTGCTCGTTAAAAAAAAGATCAATCAATATCAGTAATATCTGAAGTATTTGCAAAATAAAGATCAGCTATGAGGATACCAGAATGGTATCAGTAGTAACAGAAAAAAGAATAACAAGAGATTCATCGAGAATATTCATTGATTATTCTAGGACGCTCATAATAATGTTATAGAAGCTTGCCAAACGGACAATATTATGACAAACTGTACATCACATGGAAGGTTCTAGAATAAATCTACCAATTCTAGAGCTAATTAATGAACTATACAGGCAACAACTATAGTAAACAAGATAGTGGAACAAATAGAGACTAAATTGATAATAACCGTAATTACATGACAAACTGTCCACGTTAGACTGACCCCTTCTTAGCTTTGATCGTCCCGATCAAACGTCGCCCAAGATCATTCTTCAGTCTACCCAGCTCCTTGCATCCTCATGTCCGAAATCTCACTCCTTATAAAGCGGATAGTTTGTCACGTACTTACAGTTATTATTCATTTAGTATTTATTTGTTCTACTACCTACCATTAATTATTTTTAGAATTGGTAGATATATATGTGAGGTATAGTTTGTCACAGTATTGTCAGTTTGATAAGCATCTAGAACATTATTATAAGCGACCTAGAATAGTCATGGAACATTCTCGATGAATGTTCTGTGAAGATTCAGATATATAAGCCGTGTCGATCACGGGTCACTGTCAGTCAGTTTACAGAAGTCGATAAAAGTCAGTCTATGAAATTAGTACAGTTGGTGAAATATGTGGCAGCTTAGATTGGCAAGTTGTCACCGTTGTACTATTACAGAAAGTGATGTAAAACGTATTTAAAATAAACGTTTTGGAAGCAAAGTGCAAGTATTACGCAAGTGAACTCACCCCACAACGTTTAATACAGGGTTAAACATTACAATTGGTGTCAGAAGTGGGATCCCTCGCATTTTGCTGAGAATATATAGTAGAGATCAGATCGAAAGAGTACGAAGAATGGACAAGAACTAGACTAGAACGTAAGGAACACCATGCCAGAATTATGCTAGAATATAAAGAAGAACAGACGAAAATGAGAACAGGAAAGAATCAGATTTGTATATGATGAACAAGAAAGAATCAGATAAGAATGTGAAGAAGAACAGGCAAGAAGTAGACAAGAATATAAAGAAGTACAGCCAAGAATCAGACAAGAATATAAAATTAATCATAAAAGGGCACTATTCATACTTAGGCACGAGTAGGTATATCATAAGAAACATGCCATGGAATTAAAATTAATTGTCCAATAACAATATTCCAATGAAACATCAAATTCTATTTAGATGCAGTAAACTTTTTGATAGGCAAACATTCTATTAAAAATGCCCTCTACGAATGAACCTGTTGACAAGATAGCTGTTTATTATGAATGTCTTCAAAATTCGACAATAGTTCAAAGAATGTATGTGGCTCGATATCCAAATCGGAATCCTCGCGGAGCAAGAATTTCTACCCGCTTACTGCAGCGTTCACGTACTACTGGTAGCTGTCCGACTAAGTTCCGAAGACGGAAGATGTAGAAACCGAAGAAAATGTCATTAACGTTTGAGCATACATTGAATTTAATCCCCATGTTAGCACTAGAGCATTGTCTTTCGACTCAGGCATATTACGAACTACTATTCAAAATATTTTTAAGTTGGTATCCAAAGTCTTCTATCTTCTATTTAACTACAACTGCACCACTTAAAAATTACCAGCACCATTGAAATTAACCTTATTTTGGATTTTTCAGTGCACGTTTTAATTAAGTCTGTATTTTTATGTAAAAAAATATTTATTACTCATTTTCAGGCGTCCATTCGAATATACGTCCATAAGAACATTAATAAATCCGGTCATTTTTCTTTGATAATTGTGAATGAAAAGAACATTTCTGTTGCTTCATTACCACAAGATATTGTTGAAGCACATAACAGTGTCGTTAGTTTTCTCAATGACACAGACAATATTTAGAATGTATTTGCGCTTTAATCTAAATATCAAACCAGAAGTAAATACTCTCGTAATTATTATGAACAGTTCAAGCTTAGGAATTTAAAAATTAAAAAAACTGATAACGAGAGTCTCACGCTTTATTGTTATTAATGTTTTTATATTTATGTTTATTTTCGTTACTTTCCATAGAAGGCTTTTTTAAGATCAATTTTAATGTATTCTTTACCGTCTGATAATTTTTATTGTTATTTTATTTTTTGTGATAATTCTACAAGGTTTCAAAGTATTCGTATATGTGTGTATGTGAAAATGAAATTGAACAGGTAACACAATCATACCTGACTCTATTAAGTGAAAAGATAACTTCCAGGCGATTTAAAGAGTTATGTCAGCAGTTTATTTTAGAATTCTATTTTTAAGAGTTACCTATGTACTCTTACGAAACCACTCTAAGAAAACATTAGAGTTAATTTTCTGCAATTTGCATTATAAAATAATTGCGCTACATTGACCTCTGAGAAATAGGTAATAAATGCTATGACCGTCCGCAAAATTTTATAGAATATATCCTATTTGAGCTATTCTGTAAGCAAAACGTAAGTTTTGAGGCCCGCTAAAGAAATAGCGTTCCTTAAATCTAAATAGCTAATCTGCAACCTGCATTCGATAACTTTATGGCTTGGTTAAAATAGATAACGATGATAGCTGCACCATTATATTTCGATATACAGAGTTGGACAAATGACCTGGACAGGCTTGATTGCAGGAGAAACAAAAGTGATAGGAGATTTAAATTTGGGCCTTTAAATTGCTACATGATAATTTTCTATTTTATTATTGTAACGTTCGTATGTCAACTAGTCATAAGTTGTCAAAGGGAAGAGTATTATAACATTTTCTTGAATTCAACACCCTGTATATTATAAGTCTTTTTTCAAATCCTCATTTGACTGAGGAAACAAATGAGTAATTTGATTTTAAAATTGACACATTCAAGCGTTTTTGCGTGCATTACAAAGGCATATTTTATCTGCAGTTTACATTTTGAACGGTTACACTGTATAATTTTCACAGCAAAATAATAAACTTAATTCTTGCATGCAGCAGGCTTTCAACCTCCATTCTCCGATTTTTATGTTTCTCTTTATTCGAACAAATACTGTTTCTATTCAACAAACTAAAAAAATCGTTTTGAATTTAAATTCTCTTCTATTAATAAAAAACGGGATTAAAACAATTACATACTAAACGAATAATAACTGTAAGTACATGACATATTTCCATTTTTAAATTTTTAAGAAATTCAGTTCTTTGCAAAGAGAATATTTAAAATCAACGAAAATAATAAGAGCCTTTCTAAATGCCGCTTTTTAAATTATAAGCTAACAGACATACCCAAAATATCAGCAGTGAAAATTATTGATATACTAATGTCGACTATAAATTATTTCAGTTTAAACTCAACTTTCCTTTCCAAGTTTTTAACTAATGATTCTATATGCTCAAAATTTTTGAAAATGTCATAATACATCAAATGTACAAATTATTGTTAAAAGTTCTCCACTTTATTTTCTTTCTTTTGTTTATTTATTTTCAACAAAATTCACATTTCAAGCAAGAAAAAAATACTTGGTCTATTTTTTTCAATTGTTGCAATAAAAATGTTGTCAAATATTGGTATAAAAATTTACCTTTAATATACCGTATTAGGCCTAAGCTCTGAAATTTCTAACTACATAATAGTAATTATTACTAGTAAAGAATTAGTAAAATTATTATTTTCTGCTTAGAAATTTGGACATTTTCATAATAAATTGAATGTGCGGTTGTTTGCCAAATATTCCCGATTGTACTCTCTTTCAAGTAATGTACTCAACTGACACTTTATTTTCTCTTTTTATAATAAGACTAATTACAAAAAAATCTCTAGCTTATTATAAAAGAAGCAACATTCCCAAAAAGTAATGGAAAAACTTCTTTAAAAAAATGATATAATTGAAATTTATAGTCCATTTATTTTCATTTATTTTTTATTTTTTCTATTCTTTATGCAAGAACGAGCTCTTTTTCTTATTTTTGACCTGGTAAATCGATTCGAAAAGATCCGACGCAATATCTCAGCTCCATTACCTATCCTTTCAATTAATTCTTCACACGCATTTACCTCTGTTGCATATACGATTTCTTTTAGGTGCCCCAATACATAAAAATCTAATGCAGTTAAATCGGGGCTTTAAGCAGTCCATGGTATGGGCCCACTTCTTCCAATCTATCTGTTTAGAAACCATTTTTTTAACAAATTTATTTCTTTAGATGGGGATTATTATCGGCCCAATAGTGCAAATTATAAAAATTTCTTATTCCTTCTCTACTAAATTTTAATTAATTCAGAATAAATCTGGAGAATTGTACTCTGCGCGCTGGATCAACCTCGACTAGTACTTGCACAGGTGCATAATGAAACGGGTGAAGACCATTTCGGTGAAAGACTGACCAGACCTTCCATTGTGAGACATCCAGCTGTCGGGAATTTTTTCTTGTGCTTGTTGTTGGATCTTCTGTATGTATTCTTAAAATTTCATCATCAATATTAGCGTCTGCAAGAGGAGCTTCTGCACGTTCTACTCATTGAATACTGTCCGATTCTGAGATGCGACGGTAGGTCGCACCATACATATTCTCGTTGAGCTTCAGCTGCATCTTCATTAGAAAAATCATACATAAATTAAATATCAGCTTATTTAGCATAACTAAACTTTGCCATTTTAGATACCGTGAAAAAAGGCCAAAGATTTTAATCAGAATTATTTAGATCGAAACTTTTGGCGATAAACTGAAACTAAATGTTAAAAAATAAATAAATATGGTATATTGATAAATACCAACATTATTAACCAAAATTCAATAGGAAAAAATGCAAAATAGATTGCAATGTCAGTTATTTCTTATATTTTTTTTATTTTTTATTACTTTATTAGCAATTAGAATTTACATTCTAGAGGCTAATTTGTTGGTGGGCTTAGAATCTAAATATACAGATTCAAATAAAAACATTTCTTATAAATGTGAAAATAAAACCAGTAGTTGCAAATAAAAATTATTTAGCTAATAATAAAACAAAAAGCTGATTCTGAAATAGGGCACCTTATTTTGAAGACAATAAAATGGAGAACCTTTTACAAGAATTTGCACGTTTGATGTATTATGATATTTTAAAATTTTTTGAGAATAAAGGAACCATTAGTTAGAAACTTGGGAAGGAAAGTTGAGTTTAAACCAAAATAATTTATAGTTAACATTAGTATTTTAATACTTTTCACTGCTGATATTTTGTGTGTGTTAGCTTAAAATTTTTGTGGTCCGAATTAAGATGGAGGAATTTTAATAGCGAATCCAGCAGATAAAAATAATTAGAAAGTTTATGTAAACATATCTTCAAAAACTCTTCGTTTTGGATATAAGGGGTGGTGAAATATTGCGAAAAAAAATCGTTTTTTCGTATTTTTAAAGAAACTCTTCTAGATTTTGCTTTCAAACTTAGTAAGTATTATTGCCACATAAAAACCAATTTATAGCATGACAAACACTTGTTTTTGTTTTACCAGTGGCGTTCGTAAGACCATTTTAATTATTTGAAATCATGGTTTATCGCCATTTCGTTAACAGATTTAGATAGATTGATCAATTCTAAACAAAAATGGTCTCCTTAGTATTTTCGCTAGAATTAACCGTTCTCGAGAAAAATAACTATTGCAATTCGTTTTTATTTACATCACTTTTGCACTTTTGTACATGCAAACAAAAAATATTTTTTCTCGAAAACGGTTCGTTTTATGGAAAAGACTAAAGAGATCGTTTTTATTGACAATTGATCAGGATATCCAAATTTGTTAACAAAATTGTGATAAACCATTGGCGTAAAACTTTTTTATCATTTAAATTAATTAAAACGGTCTTACGAACGCCACTGATAAAACAAAACAAGTGTTTATCATGCTAGAAATTTGTTTTTAAGTGGCAATAATACCTACTAAGTTTGAAAGCAAAATCTGGAAGAGTTTCTTTAAAAACAAGAAAAAACATATTTTTTCGCAATATTTCAACACCCCGTATATCCAAAACGAAACGTTTTTGGAGATAAGTTTATATGAACTTTCTTAATTATTTTTATCTGCTGAATACGCTGTTAAAGTTTCCATTATAATTCGGATCACCCTGTATATATGTTAGGATCAAACACCGATTTCGGCCAATGGCCGAAGAAAACGGCCAAAACGCGTTCTGGCCCCAGCAAATTTCCAATGTCCGAAACTTCGCTTTCTGGCCGTTTTATAAAGACTGGTACTGGCCTTCTGAAAAAAGCCAGAACGCGTTCTAGTATTCGCATCAATGCCAGAACAAGTCGAGCATAAAGAACAAGAAGTTCAAAAACCAAAATATTTTTATTCTTTATGAATAACACAAAAAAGAATGATTTCAACATAAAATACATTTTTCGCATATATACCTGCTTCAATATAATTATTTATTTTTACATGAACTGTTGTTATGACATTTGCTGTTACAAATTACTTTCTTTGCCCTACATGCACATTTTCTTTTGGTGCAATAACGTTTATAGTTACACTGTATAAAACCCTGTGTCGATCTGGATGCTAGGCCCAAAACAGTACGAAGAGATACAGACGTTGACGGAACTGATTAAATATCAATGAAGTCGGAGTCGGCTAAGGTAAACTCATTACGATCATACAGCGACTGCAAAGTTCCATCTTTCGTACCTGGAAATTGATTTAAAATTGGGTTAAACATTCAATCCGAATTCATTTACCTACCAAGCTGATAAAGTCCACTATCGTTAACACCAAGTACAACACATTTCTTGGGGCAAGCCTACCTCTGTCAACATCAGGTACTCGAACAGTTCTTCCTATATCAATGGGTGGCAAGTTCGAGTTGGAAAGAGAAAACATTTTCTCGGCTTGCTTTTCAAGTCCACTTTTGGCCTGGTCCCGTACATCATTTATTTTTTCTCTTCTCAAACATCGGTTCGATGTAATGTTCACCTCCTCCATTGCCTTCGTTTGTTGTCCCACAAATGTTATGAATGGGCAATAAACACACTGAACATTTATGACTGTCTAAAACTTCATTTGTGCAAATTCTACACACATCTTTTCCTTGTTCTTCATTTTTAGTGTTCCTTCTGTTTGTCAAATTATCTTCCTCATCTAAGCGCAAATGACCGTCCTCACTTATGCGTGGATTTGTTTGATCAAACAACTTTTGTAGCTCTTCTTCTGTTTCAATATTCGCCAAGAGTTCCTTTGGAAGTGATGAATCTTTGAGCCCAATCTTCTGAGGCGTGCCAAACATAGCTTCATAAGGACTTTTAGTTATTCCTGTATGCAGGGAACGATTTCTGTTACTTTGCACTAAGCGCAGCCCTTCAGACCATTTCTTTGTGTTTTCATCAGTCATCCATGTAACTAGCATGTCTCTTACATCCTGATTCGATCTCTCTACGGACCCTTGACTTTGAGAATGCCGAGGTTTTCCATGCACCAGCTTCAAACCGGGCCATATTTCAGAATGATTTTGTACTATGCGGTTTGCAAATTCTCTGCCATTGTTACTTTGTAGAATCATGGGGGCCCCAAACAAGTAGATATCTACTAAATGATAAGCAACTTCTTCAGCTTCTTAGCACAGTGAGTTTTGTTAAGTGGTCCTGGTAATTGAGGATAACACGAAAATCATCAGCTGGTTCACTTTGCACGTCAATTAAATCTACTTGACAGCGAGAGTTCATTTCATCTGTAACAATTGGCTTTACAACTAAACCTTTTATTTTCACTTTCTTTTTTAATTGGCATTATTCGCAAAGTGAAAAATAAACCTCAATTATTTTCCGCGTTATGTTACAATATTTTCTTTTCAGCTCTCAATCCATAACTGAAAATAAATAAATTTATATCCCAGTGAAAAACTGTATAAAAAAATAACAAACCTCGTAATCTCTTGTGTCCTGTCCCTATATGCGACGAATGGATGATGTTAAATAATTCGTCAGTCATGCAAAAGAAACGCAACTCAGCAGTTTCCTCCATCCTGCTCTCTATTAGCTTTTCGGTTTCACCAATTTTCAAAATATAGTACCTTTTTAATCGTCGCCGTTGTTTTGAAGTAATTGTTTCACCGTTACTCTTACATGTTTTTGCTAATTTTACATCTGCAAGTGTTTGATCGTATCCTTCTCTTGTAAAATGTTGCTACGATAATTGCTGTCACCTATTACTTTTTGCAAATCATTATTAAAACGCAATCTATATCTTCCATGGCACTAGCGCACATTTTTAATCTACCACCTTTCACGGTTGCACCAACCTGCTACCTTTTTCAGAAGGCCAGTACGCGAATTATTCAACAGCTTCGCTTTCTGGCAGTTGTGAGAGATCCAGAACGCGTCCTGTTCTATATAAAACGGCCAGAAAGCGATATTTAGGACATTGAAAATTTGCTGTGGGCTAGAACGCGTTTTGGCCGTTTTCTTCGGCTATTGGCCGAAATCGGTGTTTGATCCTAACATATATATTTCTTTACTTACACAACGTCAATATGTTAGTCCGATTGGATATTGCTAGAAACCCCCTTAACTATATTTTCCAAATTATATCTTGAGTAGTATTCGAGAAACGGTAAATTCAAACTGTACTTGGTACATACTCTATATATGTGTTAGTGCTATGTTCTGAAATCCCTAGATATAAGTGAACATTCAACGATTCTGATGACACTAATATAATAAACAATGTGAAATAATTAATTTTACAAAAATTAGGATCGACTTCATCTGTTGATCAAAACGGCTAGAACCAACAGAATAAATATATATAACTGTGACCTTGATGTCTGCTGCAAAATTTATAAATCTTATGTTCGTCCTATTCTGGAGTTTTTCGGAAAAGTATGGTGTCCTTATCTCAAGGGAGACATGGATAAATTAGAGAGAGAGAGAGAGAGAGAGACAGATAGAAATGCCTTATTGTCAAAAAAACATGAATTTTGTAGACAAAGCAAAATAAAAATATCAAAATTAAACACTTCACAAACAAAACAAAGTCAAAGTAAAACTAAAAATTGAATTTAATTAAATTAATTTAATTATTCAAGGCAGTTCAAAGATCAGCTACCCGATTTCCGTATAGCTTCAATCGCCCCAGCTACAATGAACGATTAAAAATATTCAGCTTAACCACTTTTAAGGACAGACGCGAGAGGAGAGACTTGATTATTGTTTGCAGAGCCCTGCACAAAAAAAATTGCGACAGAATTGTCCTCTTTGTTCCCACTCAATACCAACAAATTGAGTGGTCATTGATATAAATTACGTAAGGAGAACTTCAAAACCACTCCTCGCCAAATCATTATATTTAATTGAGTTTTTGAAGCCTGGAACGGTTTGCCCTCTGAAGCTGCCAGTGTGAATGCCGTCAAAAATAAGGACGATGAATTTACCAAAAGAACCAGTGTGTCGGAGGACTTGCAATCTGTGTGTGGCAATCTTTGACCTTTCCTTTCATTTCTCTTTGTAATTAGAAGTGTACTGTCAACTCATTTATTGATTAATTTTGGTAAATTTATAGCTTTTATAGACTTAGTCTCAGCTCCCATAATAATATTACTTAATAATATAAACAATAATAACAATAATAATAATAACCCCGCAAGGGAGTAGCGACCCCACGGACCCAGCTATCCGCCAGTTTAGCTAACCACCCGACTGGCGTGTAAAACCGGTTCTCAGCCAAAAGAATCGAGCCTCGGACGAGCATCGCCAAGATCGGGAACGACGCGGAAACGACGACTTAGGCAACAATCCAGGAACACAAGAGTGAGCTCTGCCCACCCATGGTTTAGGAGAGGCATAACCTGCTCCTCCCACGAGAAAGGTACAAAGGTTGAGATAGACTAAACAAAATAATATAGACATTTTCAAAGCCTTTTTTAGAACCACTCATTACGAATCCCAAACAGTAGGATATAGGAAGTGCTTTCTAGCAGAATACATGAAGATCGACCCGGAATCCGAATGTACCGAACCAAACAACTGCGATAGAAAAAGAGCAATCGAGAAAAAGGAATACTTAACTGAGATAGAGACTGAAACCATCAAAGAACAGATACGGTTAGAAGTCCAGGGAAATAATATAGCATGAATAACAGAAAAAAACAGCTTGAACAAAATACCTATCCGTCCGACATACCCTCTGAAACATAAATAAACTCACAAACAAGCCAAACGAACACTCCAGAAGATACAGAAATAGCAAGAAGAAGTAAACAAACATCTGATAACGAAACAGAAAAACAAGAAATATTGGAAATAGAGCAAGTATTTAACAAAAACAAGATCCTATTTGAAGGTCACCCCGACTGTAGAGAGAACCTACCGAAACTTAAGTATAACCTGAAAACAAAAGACATAGTACGTGTATATAATAACTTCTTAAAAAAATATGTGAACTCTATTCAATCAATAGATTATTCCCGAGAAATAACCTATATTACAAGATACAATACAATAGACATACTCAAACAGAAACTGATGGCATCGAGTAAAAAGTTGAAGAGGTATAACTTATCACATCAAATAAAACAAGACAACATAAACTTTGCAGCAAACAAGAAATTGTTCTACCAAAAACTTTTGCAAACAGAGACAGGAACCAGAAAACTCAAAACTGCCAAAGAAAATCTAAATCGAAAACTGTTGGAAGTCACTATGGTCAATTTCAGAAGAATATAGAAGAAGAAAGTGGATGAAGCAAGAACAGAGACAGTAGAGCCCATGGTAGCATATACAATATCAACAAAAGTATTACGTAAAATACTGAAACAACTACCAAACTGGAATGCACCGGGACCGGTAAAATCTAAAATTACTTTTGGAAACACCTAACATCCTTACTCGAGAAAATGGCACAGTCATTAACGCGCAGTATAACCTTTCCCAAGCCCAAGAACGAAAACACACAAGAACCTAAGAACTATAGACCAATCACTTGTGTGAATACATTGTATAAAATCCTTACAAAAACAATAGCCGAAAAAATCGCCAAACACATATCGGGGCAAAATATCGAACACGAAAAACAGAAAGTGTATACAAAAGGAGCTAGGTTATCAAAAAGCTTACGACTCAATTCCCCATTCATGGCTGCTCCACGTTCTAAAAATATACAAAATAGACCCCACGATTATAAAGTTTTCTTAAACATACAATGGAAAACTGGGAAATAAAATTAACACTCAGCCTACCAAATACAAAAATCGAAACAAATAATTAAAATCAAAAGAGAAATTTTTCAAGGAGATACATGGAGCCCTAAATGGTTCATCCTAGCATTCAACCCACTAAGTACTCAACTTAAAGCAACTAAAATTGGATACAAGATCATCAAACAATTTACCGTATCGCATCTCTTCTACGTTGATAATCTTTTTTTTCTTTTTCATGAACCATAGTTTTTCCACTGGTGGAGATAGGTCTATTCAAGTTTCTTCCAGGTATCTCTATTCTGCGCTTTCTGTGTCCAATTTCATCCCGCTGTTTTAATATCGTCAGCCCATCTCTTCATTGATCTACCCGATTTTCGCTTATTTTCCCAGGGCCTCCATTTCAATACTCTAGATTTCCATCTTTTGCTATCCATCCTGGCCACGTGTCCTGCCCACTGCCACTTCAACCTGGCTATTCTCTCGGTTATATCTGTTATTCTGGTTCTTCATTCCTTATACGATCTCTCAAACTAACACCTAGCATTTGTCTCTCCATAGCTCGCTGCGTGTATTGTTGGCGGTTTAGACTGTTTTTTGTGAGGCTCATTGTTACCAACCTGTAAGTGTTTACTTGGAGTACGCAGTCATCGTACACCTTCTTTTTTAGGTTCATAGGGATATCTCTGTTCTTGAGTATAAGTTCTAGTTTTTTGAATGCAGCCCAACTCTGGTCTATTCTTCGCGGTATTTCTGCTTTTTGATTTTCCTTATAAATTCTGAGTTTATGACCTAAGTATATATATTCATCTACATTCTCGATCTTATTTCCCGCCGATTGACAGTTGAATGGTTTTTTGCGTGCTGAGGATTTTTGTTTTCGTGATGTTAACCTCGAGACCTATTTTTTGAGAAGCATGGTGTAATTGTTCGATCATAGTCTTCAATTCGAATGGGTCTTTACTTATTAGAATCTCGTTGTCTGCAAATCGTAGGTATTCGTTTGCTTTTTCTATCAGCAAACGAAGAACAATAGGTCGGTCGTGCTGTAGCCTTTACGGAAGCCGGCCGCCCTGACAGGAGTCAATTTATTAGTTACACGGTTTGTTATGATCTTAGTGAGGAGCTTGTATAAGTGCGAACGTAGGCTGTAGTTATCGAGATCAGTCTGGTCACCCTTCTTAAGTAGAAGGACTCCTCGCTTCTTTGCCAGTGTTTGGGTATCCGTTGTTCTTCGACGCACTTATTAAGTAAAGTTCTTATTGCTTCCCAAAATGCAGTGCATCCCATTTTAGTTGAGACAGCCAGGTATCTCGGTTGTTGTTGAAGATAGAGGTTTTGCCTAACTTCTTTTGTTCATAAGTCACAGGGCGTTTTTGAAAACTTACACTTTTTAGACTTTCCACAGAACTACGAAGTTTCTCAGCGATAATGTCAAATTGAAAACTTATCCCATAGAGAATTTTATGCAGAATCCAGTAGCGCACGCAATATTTTTTTTTCGGGCTATAGTAAAGGATATACGACTCAAACTTATGTTTTTTCAATAGGAATTCTGGAGTAAGCTTTGTGTTTTGTTAGTGAATTAGCATTATTATTGTTTTTGTTTCTTTCATGGAAAATCTGCAGGTAATAATCCGTCAATTGGAACTTTTCTTATGAAAAATCATAGCCCACTTTAGAAATTTAATGTTTTAGTGATTTGGAGCATTTTAAAAAACTTTATGTTCATATTTTATATATTATTTTGAAGAAAAAAAAATGAAAGAAGGTCTCAAAGTAATCCGAATTCGCTATTGAAGTCAAAACTATGTGGAACCTGAAATCCTTCCGCATCATTCCTATCATCATTTTAAGGGCTGGCCTAGTACCCACCATCCTAAGAGAGGACCTGGCGACACTACATCTGAAGCCAGGAATCATTGCAAACATGCAGAAGGCAATCATCATAGATATCTGCCTTACAGTTCGCAAGTTCATCCAATGAGTTGCTGATTCCAGCCGGATCTAGGTCTCTGGACCAGAACTTCAAGAAATCCCCGCACATGCGTGAAGACAACCATAATAATAATAATAATAAACTCCTTACCACACAGAAGAATACAAGATAATGACAGACAAACAGAAAGGATGCCGAACAGGAACCAAGGGCTGCAAGGAACAGTTAATGATGGACTCAATAATCCTCAATGAAGTCAAGAAGAAGAAACGTAAGCTATCATGCTGTTATATAGACTACCAGAAGGCGTGTGACTCAGTTCCGCACTCTTGGCTAGTTATAGAACTACAACTATAGAGAGTCCATCCAACACTCATAACATTCCTTAAGAAAACAATGAGAAACTGGAGAACAGAGATACAACTGAATACCAGCCCAACAACCATGACACAAAAGAGTGACGACTAAATACCTAAACCACGTCAAAATACTAACCCAATACCCAGAACCACCCCCAAATCAACATTACTAGGGGCATCTATCAAGGAGACTTCTTAGGTGCGTTGTAGTTCCGTTTGTCGTTAAACCCTTTTTTCAGACAGTTCAACAGAACAGAAATAGGATGCACCCTTAAAAAAGGTCGAATGAATTACTTCATGCCTGACCAGCTGTATTGGGAATACCTTAAACTATACGCAGAGTCTCAAGATAAACTCAAGGAACTAATTATGATCGTAGAAAAGTGCTCCAATGACATTTGTATGAAATTTAGGCTTGATAAATGTAAAACGATCCACGTTGAAAAAGAAAAAAATCCAGACAGGAAATGTCCAGCTTGCAGGTGGAGGCCTGATAGATTCAATGGATCAGCAAGATCTATACAAATACCTGGGGTATCAACAAGTAAGAACCATCGATCAAGGAAAAATTAAAGAAAGTGTTAAAAAAGAATATATCAGCAGAGTGAACAGATCCTGACTATATTATGAGAAAAACCAGAACGTCGCTAACAGAATATAGAAAACACCATCCCCGAGCTAGCATACTGCGCATGTCACTACCAAGAAAAGAAGGAGGCCGAGGATTGATAGACATCAAGAATCTACATAACAACCAGATCAAAATGTTAAGTGCGTACTCCTACGAAAGAAAAGAGATGACACCTCTACACCAACTCGTATGTATGATTGATAAAATATATTCACCATTAAACTTAGCCAGTGAGGAAACACAAAACAACGAAGTCATTATAAACACGGAAGAGAAGCACGACCTTGATCAACCACATGTCGACAAGCTAGCTTCGAACGTATGGTTGAGAACGGGCGAATTATTCCCAGAAACTGAAGGCTTCTTGATAGCCATACAAGTCCAGGTAGTACACACAAGGAACTATCAAAAGTGCATTACCAAGGAACCAGAACCGGAACAGATGACAGGTGTAGAAAATGCAGAGAAAAGCCGGAAACCATACAACACATCACGGCAGTATATAGCATCTTATCATAAAATGATTATCTACATCGACACAACCTGGTTGCAGCTATCGTTCACCAAGAAATATGCCACAACCTTGGAATACTAAACGACATCCGTAAAACGCCCTACTATAAATATACTCCATCTGTAGTGCTACAGAAAGATCAGAAAGTGTACTACGACCGGTCCATTATCACGGATAGAAGTATCTCCTGTAACAAAACAGATATAGTGATTAGAGACAGGAGAAAGGAGGCGTACATCATAGATATAACGGTACCTAACACGCACAACTTAATGACCATCATCTCAGAAAAGAAAAGGAAGTACATCGACCTTGCAACAAAGTGACCATCGTACACATTGTCCTGATCGCCACTGGGGTTGTTTCAAAGGAATTGCACAGGAGTCTCAAGATGGGGTTGTTCTAAAAGAATTGCACAGGAGTCTCAAGACCTTGGCATTGAATATTAACCTCTACAAACTCATGCAGAAAGCAGTTGCACAGGCCCAGACAGAAGCAGGAAATGTTGGAAATGCGGAGAACATCTAGCAGCCACGTGCACTGAAGCACCAACCTGTCTTTTGTGCGTTGATATTTCTGGAGCACCTTCAGATCATGCCCCAGGCTCTAGGCAATGTGAGCTATTTAGAAAAGTATTGGAAGCGAAAAAAGCCAGATCATCCAATGATACTTTTCCTACAGGGAAATCTACAAAGAAGCTGAGCTGCGGACTCTATTATCAAGCAGCTTGCACATGAGACTGCAGCACAGGTAGTGATCGTTATTGAGCCTTATCGGGCTAGAACCAACCCATCTTTCTACTTTGACACGCTTGGCACTGCAGCAGTCTCGATATCTGATAGATGCCGGACCCAAGTTCTCGCCCACGGGTCAGAAGAGGGGCACGTCTGGGTCAGGTTGCGAAAACTCACAGTATGCAGCGTATATCTGTCGCCTAATTCTTCTGCTTAGGAATGCAGGCAGAAACTGGAGGCACTTGAAGATACTCTCCAGAATATCCCTGGCTGTGTAGTAGTAACGGGAGACTTCAACGCAAGAGCTGTTGAATGGGGCATGCCAGTCACAAATGCAAGGGGCAGACAATCTTGGATAAGGCTTCCAGGCTTGATCTAGATGTAGCAAACAAAGGCTCAATACGATTTAAATGGTCCGATTCAACGAACTCGTACGCAAATCGCATCTGGTTGGAACACAGCCAAACTGGATCGGGAGAAATTCATGGAGAAGTTATCCCGCCATCAAGAAACTAATGTGATTACGCTCTTAGAGCTTACGAGCAGGGCAGAGGTAGAAGCTCTTGTAGACTCTACCATGGAGCGAATCCGGCAGTCTTGCGACGCGTCAATGCCCAGGAAAAGACCCCACAGAGGCTGTTCCCAAGCCTATTGGTGGACGAATGAAATCGCAGAGCTCAGAAAAAATGCCTTAATGAATAGATAGGTCGGCAGAATATAAAGCAGCGAAGAAGGTACTCACCACTGGAATACGTCGAAGCAAAGAGAGATGCTGGAGGGAACTCTGCGAAGATGTGGATTGCGACCCGTAGGGAAAAGGCTATAAATTAGTTACTAAAAATCTTAATGGCTTTAAAACTACAAGCATAGACATGCCAGCTGGGGCTGTCTCAGAAATTGTTGACGCGCTCTTCCCAACTCACTCATCGAGGACAGATGAGATAGTTGTGAGGCCGGTCCCAGACGTTTCCAAGTTCACTGAACAGGAGCTCGTGACGGCAGTAGCTGGCATGAGAAACAACAAACCTCCAGGTCCAGACAGCATCTCTGTGGAGGTATTGAAGCTAGTGGTGGAAAATCGGCCACTTCTCTTACTGCGTATGCTTAATGCGTGCCTAGTGGCTGGAATTTTCCCCTCACGCTGGAAGGTAGTCAGATTGGCGCTCATAAGCAAAGGTAAGGGAAATCCTGACTCCCCGTCATCATACAGATCTCTCTGCTTATTAGATGCGACGGGAAAATTCTTTGAAAGAATACTGAAGCCCAGACTGCAGAGCTCTATCGAAATCGCTGGAAATTTGTCCACCGTCTACACGGATTTCGTAAGGGACATTCAACTCTAACAGCTATCAGGCAGGTGACAGTGGCTATCCAGTTTGCTAATGAAGCCTGTCATCAGGCTCGTCCAATAGTTTTCATGGTCACGCTCGACGTTAAAAATGCATTTAACTCTGCCCGGTGGATAGACATCTTAGATTCGCTGCGGCAGAAGTTCAGGGTTCCCGACTATATCTTGGCCGTTCTTGACGACTATCTAAAGAACCGCCGCTTGACATACGAGACCTGACCTCTGGAATATCTTGTACGATAGTCTCTTACAGTCTGAAATGCCACATGATGTGTTCTTGGTGGGCTACGCCGATGATGTAGCTGCAGTCATCTCGGCTAGGACCCCCGAGCTGGCCCAGCTAAGCTTAAAACAAGTTATGATTAGGGTCAGCTCATGGATGGAAAGTCGTGGACTGGAGCTTGCAATCTCTAAGATAGAGATTATTATGCTTACCAGTCGGAAGATACCCACAACGATCTCCATGATTGTGGATAACTTGGAGATCCAGACAAAGACTGCGGTGAAGTATCTAGGCGTGGTGCTTTATTGCCGCCCCCGATACTGGGAACACATCCCAGCGGTGTGTGAAAAAGCTGCGAAAATAGTGATGTCGCTCAGTAGGTTAATGGGAAATGTCATTGGCCCTAGAACCAGCAAAAGAAGACTTCTCATGTCCACTGTAAACTCCATTCTTTTGTACGGAGCAGAAGTATGGGTAGGATCCATGAAGGTAAATAAATACAGCTAGCACATCCTTTCAATCCAACGGAGAGCAGCGCTCAGAGTCGCCTGCGCATACCGCACTGTGTCGGGCTCGGCAGTCATGGTTGTGGCTGGAGTTATTCCTCTTGACCTGCTTTACGCTGAGGGGCAGAAGATATTCCTCCTAGCCTCTGAAAGGAGACGGAAAGAAGTAACAGTAACTGCCAGAGCAGAAACCATGCAAGCATGGCAACAGGGTTGGAATGAAGCAGCAGAGGGACGCTGGATCTTCCGCCTCATCCAATACCTGAGTCCTGGATTTATCGTAGCCACGGGGATACTGATTCCTACCTCACACAGTTTCTTACTGGCCATGGCTACTTGAGGGAGTATCTTCACAGGATGGGCAAAGTTAACACACCCAGATGTAGATACTGTCCAGAAAAAGACGATGACGCGTACCATACTTTGTTCATATGCGAATGCTTCAACGACGAAACAAGAAGGCTTATTCGAAAAGTTGGCGTTGTCTCTGCTGATAATATTGTGGAGATCATGCTAAGAAGTGATGAAGCTTGGGGTGAGATTGCTTCATACGTCCACATGGTCCTCCGCATTAAGCGTGAGGAGGGGTGCTTAATGGTCAGGGCAAAGTACATGTGGCCAGACACGAAGTTGTCCGAAAGGGTTCCAGCCTGGATTCACCGTGGCCAGTAGGGGGTTTAGTGGGTATTCAATTTATTTTGCGAGCCCCACACACCGTGCGTAAAAGCATTCCACCTACGAAAAAAAATTAAAATAAATAATAATAATAATAATAATAATAATATCCTCCCTGTAGATAACAACAGACCAGATATCGTGCTAAAGGACAAGAAAATGAAAATTACCTAGTTGATTGTCGTTGCTGTACCTGCTCCACATAACATTAGAGAAGAAGCAGGAAGAGAAAATCCGTAAATACCTTCCCTTAGCGGCAGACTTCAGAATTGTATGGCAACAACGGAAGGTCATAATAATTCCATTAATTATAGGGGCAACAGGAGCAATCCCGAATAAACTTGAAAAGTATAAGAAGCAAATACACTTACCACATAATATTTTAGTCATACTTCAAAAGCTAGCAGTTCTGAGAACATGTCACATATCTCGGAAGGCTTTGAACGTCCAAATTTAGAAAAAAATAGAATAATTTAAG
This sequence comes from Crioceris asparagi, assembly GCA_958507055.1. Classification (NCBI taxonomy): domain Eukaryota; kingdom Metazoa; phylum Arthropoda; class Insecta; order Coleoptera; family Chrysomelidae; genus Crioceris; species Crioceris asparagi. Next base: position 64,408,283 of record OY293828.1, read on the forward strand.
ATACTTACCTTCTAAGAGGCCGTACCTAAAATATAGCAGCATAATAATACTAATAATAATAATAATGTAGCTATGCTGAACACTCACAACATCCTCAACAAATATAAGGAGAAATTGGCCAAGTACGTAGATCTCGCAATTGGAATCAAACAGATTGTGAAAAAGTGGAAATAGTTCCAGTTGTTATATTATCGACCGGAGTAGTGCCAATGACTGTGCACGATAGTATCACCAAACTGGGACTATCGAGAAACACATTCTGTGACAGCCAGAAGGCTGTTATATTGAATACTTGCCATACAGTACGCAAGCTTATTGCTTGAATTGAGTCTGAACCTTTTGGTACCTTGTGCTCGGGATAGGTAAATAATACCAGTCCTAAGCTGAGCAAAATAATAAGAAAATAATAAATAATATTTGTATTGTTCACTGCACCAGCTGAAAAAGCCGGTCCAATGTTTTTTTTTGTTTTATCTGTAATGTCAGATACCTACAGATAAACTGTAGAGAATGATCGAAAAAAGAACAGCCGTTACATTCTTATATCAAGATTGTTAAAAAATTCAAGTAAAAACTTTTATGAAATATATCAATCGCATGATGCCGAGACGGTGTTTGATAAAAATTGATTTTGATTAGGTATCCTTATCAACAAAGCGATAACGATTTCCGTCGAGCCAGGTGGTTGCCATTAGTATTAGAACTATCAGTGATGAATATGATTCGATCGATATACTTACTATTGGGGCTGTTGTCTCCAGGTTTGTCGAATCCTGTAGAGAAAACTGGCACCAAAATCGGTTGTTTGAGATGTCATCCCGTGGATACGAAGAGGATCAATGTGCATTTGGTACCACATTCACACGATGATGTAGGATGGCTGAAGACGGTCCATCAATATTATTATGGAGGTAATGGTTTGTCATTGTCCTGTTTACTGTTCATTTATTGCATATTATCTAAGAAATTACAGAGCATGTCGGCTTGCCGCATAATTTAAAAAAATTATCTATTACATACATTATTATCTACTAATAACAAATTGATGACAGAAATGAAATGCAAGTATGGTAATTTTTTCTTCTATATTCTATTTTGAATAATTATTGCGATTTACCTGATTCCTCTATATGTTTTATAGCAGTTGGGTACATTTACATTACATTAAGATTGTTCTTGTTTGAAGAGAGATTTTGTAGAAAGTGTTTCAGAGGAATAAACAATTCAATAATCAAATTTCAGTCAGTAAATGAGCTAGGAGAGTTCGGGACCAAAATCGATCAATTTTACATGTAATTTCCCATAAGGAATTCTAAGGTCAAAAATAGCGAAAATTGGCTCTTTTTTCCCTAGATTCTAGGGAAAAATGCTTCGGCCCCATGTTTTTGGGATAGGAAAGTAGCAGATCTAGGGATGCTACCCATGGGGTCCATTTGTAGGTATTTGTATGATCAAGTTACTATTTCACTAGATTTTCAACCCTAAAATCCCCAGATGAAGAAAAATCCCTAGATGAAGATTTCGAAACAAAAATCCCTAGATGAAGAAAATAGAAGTTTTTCCTGCCTGCTATTTTCTCAAGTTTTTCTCTGATTTTTCATATTTTCTAGCTAGTTTTCGTTGCCTTTCCAGTAATTCTAGCCGTTTTCCGTTGCTTTTATTGACATTTAGTCGCTTTTCATGCAATTCCTGCCATTATTCAGCCGTTTTCCACCGTTTTATCTCACTTTTCCAGCGCTTTATAACCCTTTTTAGCCATTTTTTCAAAATTTCGACCATTTTCTGAACTTTTCATAGCTTTTCATCACCTTTCCTTGAAATTTACACAACTTTCTCTTCTACAATACATCGTTTTGCATAGCATTTTAACATTGTCAGAATGAATTCACCTAATTAATGCTAGTAAAGCGCAGGTGATTAAGTAGATTAGTGTAGTAGTGTAGCGTCCATATTTCATCACATTGCGCATGCGTAACAGACGCCCTAAGCATTGAATACTTCTCCCACAGCGTGGTACCTGGCGTGCCTTTGTGCAGGAAAAAGTCGACAACCTCGGTAATTTAGGTAATATTTTAGATTAACTGAGATATTGATATAGCCGGAGGCCGATAGGTGATTCTTTGATAGCCATCAGGCGACAATTTCCTCAGATCAAAGACACTATACGCACTCTGCTTAATAGGTGACAGCCCGGTTTGTAAGCGGGTCTAACAGACACCCTAAGCAAGTACTTCTCCCACAGTGTGGTACCTGGCGTGCCTTCGTGTAGGAAAAAGTCGATCGCCCCTTGATACCCGAAGGAGCCTCAACAGCTTCATATCATATAGATTAGGAATTTAATTGGTCAATTTTAAATTAAGTACAGAAATAAATAGGTATATAAAAACTCACCTGTAAACTCCTAAACGGCAGTATGCTGGAATGATGAAATATCTCCATCTGCCATCATTTTGGTGAATTATCTATAAAATAGAAAAAGCATGAAAGTATATGAAAACTGAAAATGTATGACATAATCCATATAACACATGGACCGACATTGGGGAGATAATAAAATATTATTTGATTAAAGTTTAGAATAATGATTATCGAAATTACTTAGAGATGATATATAATTATAGCAATTCCTTCAGTCTACAACAATAATCTACATTATTACTGATACTAACCGCAAAAGAGCGGTCTATTGAAAACTTCAAAATTGCAATAATCGGAACGAAAAACAAGCCTACTATGAATCACGAAAAAAAGTGGGTTGATAATATCTGTTCGACTAGATAGATGAATAAAAGGTGAATGAAGGATCGATGAAAGCTACGTAGTATTTGTAGCAAGTACTCAACATATCATTTATTTTGAAACCTTTCCTGAGGCCCTATCTCTTATATCAAGGAAACTAGCTTCCTATGCTATTCTAACAATTAAAAATGCTTAAATGTTGTTGTTGACGTCGATACGAATCTATTGATACCCGATTTATCAAAATCTGACGACCGGAAGTGGCCGACCGGAAGTAGCCATTTTAATGCAGATTTGGAATCTACGCATCGCATTCAACCAATATATGACATTTTTATTGTATTTCATAAAGTTTTACAAACCGGAAGTGCATAATTTTTTATGAAACGTAAACATTTGAGGTAAGGATTTTATCTCAATTTCATATTCTAGTATATTCTCAGGCAATATTTATTATTAAATTTATCACTATAACCGACATCGCCCTTTTAGTAGGAGCTACTAAGCATGATTTCTTATTAAAAATATAGCTTACACTACTTCTGTAATAGACAGTTTTGAACCCTTTAAGATCGAGCCAGTAACAGCGAACAGTCAACCGTTGAAATGAATAAGGCCCTTTTGGTATGTTATCAAAGTTATATGTGAAGAATAACGATTAAAGACATCACCCATATTTATCAAAAATGATGCAACAAAAAAATCTCACCTGTTATATAAAACTAACATCACAATCAACGTTCACATAACAACTCACCACATATTACTGATAAATGATCTATTCTGCAAGCTATTTATATTCGTATGGATTATATGACGTAAGCATAAACGAAGGATTTGTTAAAAAAGGCCCCTCAATTTTTGTATTTTGTGCTAGTTTTCCATAAGAAACAATGCATTTTACTACTTTCGAGCCAACCGGATTCATTTTCCCACACTTCGAGTAATCGCGATAATGAAACCGCAGAAAAATATCGATAGATGTTTCTAAAAGGCCTCCTAATACAACTAATTTGTGCGTATTTTCCATAAGAAACAATGCAATTTTATCACATTCAGCTAAAATGATCCATTTTCCCATTTAAATACATGTATTATCGAAAACGCTTGTAGCTGTTGTTGAAATAGACGATTGCTTCGACGGTTGGAGAGGGGGCTGGCGCTGCAGATAAGACGGGAAGCGTACGATGAGTGGCAGCAACGGAGGGGTATGACGCTCGGACAACCCTTATCGTTTCAAGCAAACGACTCCCAAAATCGTCTTCTGCCGAAAATTTTATGTCGATTCAGTTTTTGATTCGTTTAAATCGGTCAAGATTTGATTTTTGTATAGAATATACGAGTTAAATTGCAAATTATGCTTATTCGACACAACAGCACCATTAAAAGTGCTTAAGAAATCACGAGTGAAAGAAAATGTGTTATGTTTAATATTGTATTTATTATATATTTATAAAATTTGCTTTATACCCATGTGAATGTGAGAAATCAAAGAATGTATGTTGGATGGCGGCGCGTGCGCACTTACATCAGATAACACGACAGCTCATAAATTGAAATGTTGTCGATGTGTTAACATCGATGTCGACACCGCTTCGACGTGAAGCCGATAAGCCGTTTGGGTGTGTGCGCTCGGACAGCCCTCATCGTTTCAAGCAAACGACTCCCAAAATCGTCTTCTGCCGAAAATTTGATGGCGATTCAGTTTTTGAACCATTTAAATCGAGCGAAGGAGAGACTTATTCGTATATTTAACTACTGTATGAAGGAAAAATAAAAATCAATTGGTAAATTCGGACTGCTGGTGGGATATTTTCGACTATACAAGTAAAATTAAGCTTATTCAACACAATGTCAACAGCAGCAGCAGCATCACAGCAAAATTCCTCAGAAGAACAAAATTTTTGTATTAAGAAAGATTTTCGAATACCAGAAAGCCAAGTTGACGGTCGAGCATGCAAACGATGTAATTCTTTCGGATACTGCATGTGTACGGTGTCCTGTAATCTTTTATATCTGAGCCGACACTTTCTATTATTCGTACCATTGTGATCAGCTTTTTCAACATGTCTCATGAAGAAGTGGTTTTTCAATGTATCACTTCGCGTGAATTTCTTTCCACACTCAGTACAAGCGAAGTCAATTTGCTTATGCTTATTTAGATGTCTGCTCAAATTATTAGGCAGAGTGAAATTTTTTCTACAGATTTGACAAGTATACATCTTGTTTCTTGGGGCGAGTAAAGTGGAACTGATTAGTATCCGTTCTTGTATCCGCTTTGTATCCGTTTTATATCCGTTTTGTATCTTCAGTTATCTCCGGCTACCTTCGGAAATCTTCAAACCACCTTCAGAAATCTTCAGCTATCTTCGGCTATTCGGCTTTTTTCGGCTATCTTCGGCTATAAGAGTCTTGAATAGCTGTTATCATTCTTTTTGTAAGCTACCCAATGTGTACCTGGATTGATGGAGGAATCTAAATTCACTACGGCACATTCGCGACGTCTTGTATGGTCAGGAAGAGTGTCTCGCATAAAAACACCACGAAAATGTGGAATTTTCATCTTTTTCGCACATTTCATAATCTCCCCATCGTACAGAGCTCTGTTGGGTAGCTGAGCTAGTAGTTTTTTTGTTTCAAGTACAATCCTTCTCCTCCTTTATGCTGTTTCTTCAAGAACAGACCGAATCCGTTACGCGTTTTTCGTAGATACAAGCCGGATCCCAAGTGTTCCATAGCTTTATTATGTCGTGCGTCTTCTTCCATCTTTTTCTTTGCATTTTTCGTGTCGATGATGGTCTTTGCGATGGCGCTCGCTCCTCCAGCCAGCGACCCTAGAGCCGAGAGACCGGCAAACAATGGAATTAGCGGTAGAAATCCGCCACTTTTTGGCAATGGTATAATTCTAGGTACTCGAATACGTTTTCGACCTCCACATTTTTTGACGGCTAATCGAGCTGCTTTCAAAGCAGCAGCAGATGACTTTTTCAAACCGCCACCTTCGTGATGAGACTTTTCCATAGCTTGATGAATCTTCTTTGCAATTTGGGAGAATCGTTTATCCATACCCATGCCGAGTTTGCGTTTTGCCTTCATAGCGTTGGTGACGAACCAAGCAGCAGATTTTTCACCAAATTTTGCGTCTTTCGATTTGACTCGTTCCCAAGCTCTATGTTCCAACACTTGATCGGCTTTATGACGTTCTTCCAATGATTTGTTTTGAGAGTATGCAATGTCGTGTTCCCTGCAAGCTTCGTCCAACGGATTTATACCTCTATCTCCACGTTCTAAGCGTTCTTTCAATTTAGTTCCCGGTCCACAATATGAATAGCCTGGCAGATGTAGTTCGAATGGTAGGTTATTGATAAGCGTATTAACCACACCCTTACCGTGATGAATCAACATTGAAAATGATGTCAATATTGAAAGACATGAACATTTATACAAAATCCTAAACATTTCATGGTATCGTGCACAACATGAGGGTCGTTCAACAGAAACATACCTTACCGATCGAAAATTTAGATTACTTAAATGAAAGTCAGTCTACCAGCAGTAAGCATGGTACATTGCTACCACATTCATTTCGTGCAATCATATGTGGACCGAGTGGATGTGGGAAAACAAATGCAGCACTTTCACTGCTCTTCCATATTCATTTTTGATGACATATCTTGTGATAAACAGCAGAAAATCCAAGAATATTATTCCATGTGTCGACATCGAGGTATAGATGTTATGTACATTGGGCAAACGTATAGTAAGGCTCCAAAGCAAATGTTGCGAGACAATTGCAATCTAATTGTGTTGTTCAAGCAAGATGAAATAAATTTAAAGCATGTGTATGATGAACACGTTTCGCCTGATGTCTCATTCAACGATTTCAAGCGAATGTGTGCTGATTGTTGGAATGAAAAATTCGGTGCAATGGTGATCGTAAAGGAGTGCGAACTGAATGCAGGTCGCAATCGATATGGCTTCGATAAGTTTATAAAACCATGAACTTATCACGATAAAGTATATTCGTCAACATGAAACCACCCAGCAAAGAGGCTGACATAGTTCGCAAAACGAAAATCAATGAAATCGCTAGGATCATAAAAAAGAAATACTTATCATTGAAATTGGGTAAATCAGAAGAGGATGAGGCGTTACAAAAATTTTTCAAACCCATATCGGCTCCACTGAAAAAGCAGCTGGCAGTAACCAAAAAATCACTCAGGAATGAACATACCACCACTGTACCAAAAAAAGAAGTGAAGGCGGAGGATGCATCGGTCGGCAATGCTGAAATTCTACCACCATTCCAGAAACTTGAACCTATTGCCAGTACTGATGGAGATGATGATGATGAAGAAGTGTTCGATTATGATGAAGAAGAAGGAACATTTGACGAAGGTACAATTGCTCCTCAAGTCATTCAAGCATATATCGATCAGTATCCACCAATGAGTCATAAATTCTTAACACAATATTGGAGCAATGATGAGAAGATAGACAAAGTATACGGACCCATATATGATTTTACAACTTCAAAATGGCGGCTTGGTTCAAAAGAAATCGTTTTTGATAAGCAGCACATCAAAGTTGCTGGACAACAAGTGATAGGAACACCTGGGCTATATGAACTGATATTCTACGATGATCCAGAAAATTTCAACAAGGACGATCTCGTTACGTACAAACACATTTTAGAACTGTCGAATGTACATAAAAAGGCAAATAATGCATTGAAAGGAACTAATAGACGCAAATATATGGAAATCATCAAACCAATGTTTATTCGAAAGTCGTCGCGAATGGCGGAGGGACGGGGCTTAATGTCTTACAATTCTAAACCTATGGAATACATTTATTGGGATGATCCGAACGAATTGTGTGAGCGTTTACGATTGTTGTTAGCGTCCAAAAATGCTGGAAACACTTCATTTGACAATGAAATTATATCCATAATCGAAGAATTGAAAGAGGCCAACATCATTCAATAGACAACATTTCCAAGATGACCATCGATAAGTTCGGACATAGTTCTTCAAGAAAACGATTGCGACCGATGATTGAATTTGGTGATGGTTTAGCACATACTCCTGACGGTAATATTGATTTAAAAAAATTGAAGCTGTGTAACGTAAAAATGCCAACTAATCCTATGGATGCTACCAACAAGCAGTACGTAGACAATCAGATGAAACATTGGGCTGACGTGTTTACGAAAACTATTGAGGATCGCACAGAGATTGTGAAACAATTCATTCATGGCAACGAAAAAAGATTTGAAATTGTTACCGAAACATTCGCTGACTTTCGCAACCGATTTAGCGAGCTATCTGCAAAAGACGCGGAGACTTTCGACACTCTAACCAAAGATCTTAACCAGTTGCAAGAAGATGTTAAAGCACAAATCTTTAAAGTGAACTTGCTCATATCAGATGTGGAGCGTGCTTACACAAACAATTTGAAACAACTCACTCATGCCATCAACAAAAAATTTGAAAATGTGACTGAAGCACACACCTTAACCAAAAATGTGGAAAGATAGTTGAATCAGTTTCGAACGAATGTCGTTTACCAAATATCTGAATTAGGACTGGATATTACAAATTTAAATATAAGCATAAAAAATCCAAGCATCCATAACAAATTTAGAGCAGCTCATCAAAAGAAAAATTAAGATAACACAATGATAGCACGTGGTATTGCCAATCGAGAGAAAAATATAAGATGATGCGATGTCTAATAGCTTTCATTTGATGTCCACGTAATAGAGAAGAAACACGTAGAAGATGGTTGAATTGAAGGCATCGTTTATACTTTTATACAATATAATTGGAAACATGTTGTACGTAGATATACCACCAAATGTAATCGAAGCAGGCATTTGTTTCAACGATCAACAATGTATAGCAATGAGAAAAATAACCGTGAACGATGGACAGATGCATGTATTCTCTACCGAAATTCCAGAGCGAGAAAACAAGTTTAAAATTCGACTCGTGTTCTACCCAAATAGAACATGGAGAGATACTGGAATATTTCATCTACCATCAGAAGAAACTACCGAACGAAATATATCCTATGACGATGGTGACGAAGAGGAATCCTCAACTTCGTTTGAGAGCAGCAGCAGGAGCGAAGAGAATTCCAAAATTAAATCAACACCAAAATTAGATACTACCAATTCATCTATGATATCATATATAAATTTTTCCATATATTTAATGATGCTTATTATGTATATATTTTAAATCGAAAATAAAAATGAATGTAATTGATATGGATTTGTTGCAAGTACACACCTTAACCAAAAATGTGGAAAGAGAGTTGTTTCAAATTGTTTCTGTAAGCACGCTCCACATCTGATATGAGCAAGTCAGGCGCAAAATCGATCAATTTTACATGAAATTTCCCATAAGGAATTCTAAGGTCAAAAATAGCGAAATTGGCTCAATCTGACATGCGCAGTAACACCCGCGCTCTCGGGTCTGCTCCCTCAGCGGGAAATTTAAATTTGACAGCTGCGCAATCTGGGAAGCGGGGCATCCAAGGAACATAGTCATCCAGAAGTCACAGGTAGCGCAGCTGTTAAATTTAAATTTCCCGCTGAGGGAGCAGACCCGAGAGCGCGGGTGTTACTGCGCATGTCAGATTGAGCCAATTTCGCTATTTTTGACCTTAGAATTCCTTATGGGAAATTTCATGTAAAATTGATCGATTTTGCGCCTGACTTGCTCATATCAGATGTGGAGCGTGCTTACAGAAACAATTTGAAACAACTCTCTTTCCACATTTTTGGTTAAGGTGTGTACTTGCAACAAATCCATATCAATTACATTCATTTTTATTTTCGATTTAAAATATATACATAATAAGCATCATTAAATATATGGAAAAATTTATATATGATATCATAGATGAATTGGTAGTATCTAATTTTGGTGTTGATTTAATTTTGGAATTCTCTTCGCTCCTGCTGCTGCTCTCAAACGAAGTTGAGGATTCCTCTTCGTCACCATCGTCATAGGATATATTTCGTTCGGTAGTTTCTTCTGATGGTAGATGAAATATTCCAGTATCTCTCCATGTTCTATTTGGGTAGAACACGAGTCGAATTTTAAACTTGTTTTCTCGCTCTGGAATTTCGGTAGAGAATACATGCATCTGTCCATCGTTCACGGTTATTTTTCTCATTGCTATACATTGTTGATCGTTGAAACAAATGCCTGCTTCGATTACATTTGGTGGTATATCTACGTACAACATGTTTCCAATTATATTGTATAAAAGTATAAACGATGCCTTCAATTCAACCATCTTCTACGTGTTTCTTCTCTATTACGTGGACATCAAATGAAAGCTATTAGACATCGCATCATCTTATATTTTTCTCTCGATTGGCAATACCACGTGCTATCATTGTGTTATCTTAATTTTTCTTTTGATGAGCTGCTCTAAATTTGTTATGGATGCTTGGATTTTTTATGCTTATATTTAAATTTGTAATATCCAGTCCTAATTCAGATATTTGGTAAACGACATTCGTTCGAAACTGATTCAACTATCTTTCCACATTTTTGGTTAAGGTGTGTGCTTCAGTCACATTTTCAAATTTTTTGTTGATGGCATGAGTGAGTTGTTTCAAATTGTTTGTGTAAGCACGCTCCACATCTGATATGAGCAAGTTCACTTTAAAGATTTGTGCTTTAACATCTTCTTGCAACTGGTTAAGATCTTTGGTTAGAGTGTCGAAAGTCTCCGCGTCTTTTGCAGATAGCTCGCTAAATCGGTTGCGAAAGTCAGCGAATGTTTCGGTAACAATTTCAAATCTTTTTTCGTTGCCATGAATGAATTGTTTCACAATCTCTGTGCGATCCTCAATAGTTTTCGTAAACACGTCAGCCCAATGTTTCATCTGATTGTCTACGTACTGCTTGTTGGTAGCATCCATAGGATTAGTTGGCATTTTTACGTTACACAGCTTCAATTTTTTTAAATCAATATTACCGTCAGGAGTATGTGCTAAACCATCACCAAATTCAATCATCGGTCGCAATCGTTTTCTTGAAGAACTATGTCCGAACTTATCGATGGTCATCTTGGAAATGTTGTCTATTGAATGATGTTGGCCTCTTTCAATTCTTCGATTATGGATATAATTTCATTGTCAAATGAAGTGTTTCCAGCATTTTTGGACGCTAACAACAATCGTAAACGCTCACACAATTCGTTCGGATCATCCCAATAAATGTATTCCATAGGTTTAGAATTGTAAGACATTAAGCCCCGTCCCTCCGCCATTCGCGACGACTTTCGAATAAACATTGGTTTGATGATTTCCATATATTTGCGTCTATTAGTTCCTTTCAATGCATTATTTGCCTTTTTATGTACATTCGACAGTTCTAAAATGTGTTTGTACGTAACGAGATCGTCCTTGTTGAAATTTTCTGGATCATCGTAGAATATCAGTTCATATAGCCCAGGTGTTCCTATCACTTGTTGTCCAGCAACTTTGATGTGCTGCTTATCAAAAACGATTTCTTTTGAACCAAGCCGCCATTTTGAAGTTGTAAAATCATATATGGGTCCGTATACTTTGTCTATCTTCTCATCATTGCTCCAATATTGTGTTAAGAATTTATGACTCATTGGTGGATACTGATCGATATATGCTTGAATGACTTGAGGAGCAATTGTACCTTCGTCAAATGTTCCTTCTTCTTCATCATAATCGAACACTTCTTCATCATCATCATCTCCATCAGTACTGGCAATAGGTTCAAGTTTCTGGAATGGTGGTAGAATTTCAGCATTGCCGACCGATGCATCCTCCGCCTTCACTTCTTTTTTTGGTACAGTGGTGGTATGTTCATTCCTGAGTGATTTTTTGGTTACTGCCAGCTGCTTTTTCAGTGGAGCCGATATGGGTTTGAAAAATTTTTGTAACGCCTCATCCTCTTCTGATTTACCCAATTTCAATGATAAGTATTTCTTTTTTATGATCCTAGCGATTTCATTGATTTTCGTTTTGCGAACTATGTCAGCCTCTTTGCTGGGTGGTTTCATGTTGACGAATATACTTTATCGTGATAAGTTCATGGTTTTATAAACTTATCGAAGCCATATCGATTGCGACCTGCATTCAGTTCGCACTCCTTTACGATCACCATTGCACCGAATTTTTCATTCCAACAATCAGCACACATTCGCTTGAAATCGTTGAATGAGACATCAGGCGAAACGTGTTCATCATACACATGCTTTAAATTTATTTCATCTTGCTTGAACAACACAATTAGATTGCAATTGTCTCGCAACATTTGCTTTGGAGCCTTACTATACGTTTGCCCAATGTACATAACATCTATACCTCGATGTCGACACATGGAATAATATTCTTGGATTTTCTGCTGTTTATCACAAGATATGTCATCAAAAATGAATATGGAAGAGCAGTGAAAGTGCTGCATTTGTTTTCCCACATCCACTCGGTCCACATATGATTGCACGAAATGAATGTGGTAGCAATGTACCATGCTTACTGCTGGTAGACTGACTTTCATTTAAGTAATCTAAATTTTCGATCGGTAAGGTATGTTTCTGTTGAACGACCCTCATGTTGTGCACGATACCATGAAATGTTTAGGATTTTGTATAAATGTTCATGTCTTTCAATATTGACATCATTTTCAATGTTGATTCATCACGGTAAGGGTGTGGTTAATACGCTTATCAATAACCTACCATTCGAACTACATCTGCCAGGCTATTCATATTGTGGACCGGGAACTAAATTGAAAGAACGCTTAGAACGTGGAGATAGAGGTATAAATCCGTTGGACGAAGCTTGCAGGGAACACGACATTGCATACTCTCAAAACAAGTCATTGGAAGAACGTCATAAAGCCGATCAAGTGTTGGAACATAGAGCTTGGGAACGAGTCAAATCGAAAGACGCAAAATTTGGTGAAAAATCTGCTGCTTGGTTCGTCACCAACGCTATGAAGGCAAAACGCAAACTCGGCATGGGTATGGATAAACGATTCTCCCAAATTGCAAAGAAGATTCATCAAGCTATGGAAAAGTCTCATCACGAAGGTGGCGGTTTGAAAAAGTCATCTGCTGCTGCTTTGAAAGCAGCTCGATTAGCCGTCAAAAAATGTGGAGGTCGAAAACGTATTCGAGTACCTAGAATTATACCATTGCCAAAAAGTGGCGGATTTCTACCGCTAATTCCATTGTTTGCCGGTCTCTCGGCTCTAGGGTCGCTGGCTGGAGGAGCGAGCGCCATCGCAAAGACCATCATCGACACGAAAAATGCAAAGAAAAAGATGGAAGAAGACGCACGACATAATAAAGCTATGGAACACTTGGGATCCGGCTTGTATCTACGAAAAACGCGTAACGGATTCGGTCTGTTCTTGAAGAAACAGCATAAAGGAGGAGAAGGATTGTACTTGAAACAAAAAAACTACTAGCTCAGCTACCCAACAGAGCTCTGTACGATGGGGAGATTATGAAATGTGCGAAAAAGATGAAAATTCCACATTTTCGTGGTGTTTTTATGCGAGACACTCTTCCTGACCATACAAGACGTCGCGAATGTGCCGTAGTGAATTTAGATTCCTCCATCAATCCAGGTACACATTGGGTAGCTTACAAAAAGAATGATAACAGCTATTCAAGACTCTTATAGCCGAAGATAGCCGAAAAAAGCCGAATAGCCGAAGATAGCTGAAGATTTCTGAAGGTGGTTTGAAGATTTCCGAAGGTAGCCGGAGATAACTGAAGATACAAAACGGATATAAAACGGATACAAAGCGGATACAAGAACGGATACTAATCAGTTCCACTTTACTCGCCCCAAGAAACAAGATGTATACTTGTCAAATCTGTAGAAAAAATTTCACTCTGCCTAATAATTTGAGCAGACATCTAAATAAGCATAAGCAAATTGACTTCGCTTGTACTGAGTGTGGAAAGAAATTCACGCGAAGTGATACATTGAAAAACCACTTCTTCATGAGACATGTTGAAAAAGCTGATCACAATGGTACGAATAATAGAAAGTGTCGGCTCAGATATAAAAGATTACAGGACACCGTACACATGCAGTATCCGAAAGAATTACATCGTTTGCATGCTCGACCGTCAACTTGGCTTTCTGGTATTCGAAAATCTTTCTTAATACAAAAATTTTGTTCTTCTGAGGAATTTTGCTGTGATGCTGCTGCTGCTGTTGACATTGTGTTGAATAAGCTTAATTTTACTTGTATAGTCGAAAATATCCCACCAGCAGTCCGAATTTACCAATTGATTTTTATTTTTCCTTCATACAGTAGTTAAATATACGAATAAGTCTCTCCTTCGCTCGATTTAAATGGTTCAAAAACTGAATCGCCATCAAATTTTCGGCAGAAGACGATTTTGGGAGTCGTTTGCTTGAAACGATGAGGGCTGTCCGAGCGCACACACCCAAACGGCTTATCGGCTTCACGTCGAAGCGGTGTCGACATCGATGTTAACACATCGACAACATTTCAATTTATGAGCTGTCGTGTTATCTGATGTAAGTGCGCACGCGCCGCCATCCAACATACATTCTTTGATTTCTCACATTCACATGGGTATAAAGCAAATTTTATAAATATATAATAAATACAATATTAAACATAACACATTTTCTTTCACTCGTGATTTCTTAAGCACTTTTAATGGTGCTGTTGTGTCGAATAAGCATAATTTGCAATTTAACTCGTATATTCTATACAAAAATCAAATCTTGACCGATTTAAACGAATCAAAAACTGAATCGACATAAAATTTTCGGCAGAAGACGATTTTGGGAGTCGTTTGCTTGAAACGATAAGGGTTGTCCGAGCGTCATACCCCTCCGTTGCTGCCACTCATCGTACGCTTCCCGTCTTATCTGCAGCGCCAGCCCCCTCTCCAACCGTCGAAGCAATCGTCTATTTCAACAACAGCTACAAGCGTTTTCGATAATACATGTATTTAAATGGGAAAATGGATCATTTTAGCTGAATGTGATAAAATTGCATTGTTTCTTATGGAAAATACGCACAAATTAGTTGTATTAGGAGGCCTTTTAGAAACATCTATCGATATTTTTCTGCGGTTTCATTATCGCGATTACTCGAAGTGTGGGAAAATGAATCCGGTTGGCTCGAAAGTAGTAAAATGCATTGTTTCTTATGGAAAACTAGCACAAAATACAAAAATTGAGGGGCCTTTTTTAACAAATCCTTCGTTTATGCTTACGTCATATAATCCATACGAATATAAATAGCTTGCAGAATAGATCATTTATCAGTAATATGTGGTGAGTTGTTATGTGAACGTTGATTGTGATGTTAGTTTTATATAACAGGTGAGATTTTTTTGTTGCATCATTTTTGATAAATATGGGTGATGTCTTTAATCGTTATTCTTCACATATAACTTTGATAACATACCAAAAGGGCCTTATTCATTTCAACGGTTGACTGTTCGCTGTTACTGGCTCGATCTTAAAGGGTTCAAAACTGTCTATTACAGAAGTAGTGTAAGCTATATTTTTAATAAGAAATCATGCTTAGTAGCTCCTACTAAAAGGGCGATGTCGGTTATAGTGATAAATTTAATAATAAATATTGCCTGAGAATATACTAGAATATGAAATTGAGATAAAATCCTTACCTCAAATGTTTACGTTTCATAAAAAATTATGCACTTCCGGTTTGTAAAACTTTATGAAATACAATAAAAATGTCATATATTGGTTGAATGCGATGCGTAGATTCCAAATCTGCATTAAAATGGCTACTTCCGGTCGGCCACTTCCGGTCGTCAGATTTTGATAAATCGGGTATCAATAGATTCGTATCGACGTCAACAACAACATTTAAGCATTTTTAATTGTTAGAATAGCATAGGAAGCTAGTTTCCTTGATATAAGAGATAGGGCCTCAGGAAAGGTTTCAAAATAAATGATATGTTGAGTACTTGCTACAAATACTACGTAGCTTTCATCGATCCTTCATTCACCTTTTATTCATCTATCTAGTCGAACAGATATTATCAACCCACTTTTTTTCGTGATTCATAGTAGGCTT